>CM021103.1:271774050-272080724 GCA_007115665.2 Sequoiadendron giganteum | reverse complement strand
GGTGAGAGGGAGAGACTTGAGAGAGGGAGAGAGAGAGAGAGGGAGTGGGAGAGAGGGGGTTGGAGAGAGAGAGACCTAAAAGAGGGAGAGAGTGTGGGAGGGAGATACCTAAGAGAGAGGGAGAGAGAGGGAGGGGGAGAGAGGGAGTTAGAGTGAGAGGGACTTATCATGGTAGGGTGGGAGGGATAGAGAGAGACAGAGAATCATCTAGGTAGGGTACTAGAGGGAGAGACCTGAGAGAGAGAGAGAGGGGGTGGGAAGGAGAGACCTAAGAGATAGGGAGGGAGAGAGGGAGTGTGATAGATATGGAGTGGGAGAGAGAGGGAGTGGCAGAGAGATAGAGGGAGTGAGTGATTGAGTGAGAGAGAGATATTAGGGCTTAGGGTTTAAGGGTTGAGGCATTAAGGGTTTAAGGGTATAGGATTGAGGGATTAGGGTTTAAGGTATAGTGTCTAGGATTGAGATTTTAGGGTTAAGTGAGAGACTTAGATGGCTAAGGAGAGAGAGAGAGAGAGAGAGAGAGAGAGAGAGAGAGAGAGAGAGAGAGAGAGAGAGAGAGAGAGAGAGAGAGAGAGAGAGAGAGAGAGAACTACCTAGGTAGGGTGAGAGAGACCCTGAGGAGATAGGGGTTGGGAGGGAGACTGAGAGACAGGGAGAGAGGGAGGAGAGGAGGAGGGAGAGGAGAGATAGAGGAGCAAGAGAGAGGAGAGGGGTGGAGGGAGAGATTTGAAGAGAGGAGAGAGGGGTGAGAGGGGTGAAGATAGAGGGAGGAGAGAGAGGGAGGAGAGAGAGAGGAGCAAGAGAGAGAGAGAGAGTGGGAGAGATATAGGAGTGAGAGAGAGAGAATGACACTTGAGAGAGGGAGAGAGGGTGGGAGGGAGATATTTGAGAGAGAGGGAGAGAGGGAGAGAGGGAGAGATTTATCTAATTATGTAGGTAGGGTTCCTTAGGGAGAGACTTGAGAGAGAGAGAGGTGGGGTGAGAGGGAGAGAGAGGGAGAGAGAGAGGGAGTGGGAGAGAGAGGGAGTGGGAGATAGAGGGATGGGAGAGAGATAGAGGGAGTGAGAGAGAGACTTGAGAGAGGGATAGGGGGTGGGAGGGGAGACCTAAGAGAGATAGAGAGAGAAAGAGGGAGTGGGAGAGAGGGGGTTGGAGAGAGAGACCTAAAAGAGGGAGAGGGTGTGGGAGGGAGAGACCTAAGAGAGAGGGAGAGAGAGGGGGTGGGAGAGAGGGGTTTGGAGTGAGAGGTACTTATCTAGGTAGGGTGGGATGGATAGAGAGAGAGAGGGAGTGAGTGAGAAGGAGAGAGATTAGGGTTTAGGGTTTCAGGGTTGAGGTATTAAGGGTTTAAGCATATAAGGTTGAGGGATTAGGGTCTAGGGCATAATTTCCAAGGATGAGACTTTAGAAATATATTTTAGGGTTAAGTGAGAGACCTAGATGGCTAAGGAGAGAGAGGAGTGGGAGAGAGATAGAGGAAGTGTGTGTGTGAGAGAGAGAGAAAGTGAGAGAGATAAAGAGATTAGGGTTTATGATTTAAGGGTTGATGTATTAAGGGTTTAAGGGTATAGGGTTGAGGGATTAGGGTTTAAGGCATAGTGTCCAAGGTTGAGAGTTTAGGGATATGTTTTAGGGTTAAGTGAGAGATGTGTATGGTTAAGGAGGGATGGATGGATAAGGAGAGAGAGAGAGAGAGGAAACCTTTAGAAAATCACCATTTTCATAATGCAAGTGTGTTTTGAAGAAGTTGAGATATATTCATTTTGTATAGCAACAAAAAATGTGCTCATATTATAATATGAGCACATTTTGGCTTGCTTTAAAAATAGTAAAAAAATCAGCACACCTATGATCCAGGGCCACATGTTCTATTATTCTCTTGGTTATCTGTGTTTTTTGATAGAAAAAGATCTTTTTGATGTTGTTGGGAAGTGCACATGCAAATTTTTCACATTCAACTACCTTTGTATGAACTTTCCACCACCTTTTTATATTTTTCCAACTTAGGAAGGAAGAAATAATGGATTTTTCACATTGAATTTGATATATATCAATTCAAGTCTCAATTTTTATAGTATTGCAATGTTAATTGTGATTGAATTGTAGGAATTTAACATTATACATTGTTTATTTGTATTGTTCTTAGTAATTATATTTGATTGATATACAATTAAACATTGAAAAGGAAGCAAGATTGTGAAAATCTCAAATTGTTGAGGATTTTGATTCAAGAAGAAACAAATACTACACAATTGGGTAGTTCCTCCATTCGAATCTTCATTTTTTAGGTATGTCAAGTCTTTACACATTTTCCTTAATTCTATTATGTTTCTTTATCATCCCTTATCGTACATTCTTAATACAATGCTTTGATTTTTTTACTATGCATATTCCATGTTCATCAAATAATGTATTTGTCATTATAACCTTAGCCGTTGTTGGCATATTTTAAACTACACAATTCTTTACACTTGCAATTACATTTTAAACCACATCTCTTTGAGGCATTTTTTTAAACAATTTACTTACCTTGTGTATGCTTCCATATTTTATATACACATTTATGAGATTAGTTATAACTATGTAATATAATACATCATTTCTCATTCCTTTTTTATGGATGTGCATACCCCTTTCCAAAGCTTCCATTTTGGTATAGGCATGGGGGATGTTGGAAAATGCTTTGGAATTTGGCTTTACACCTAGAAATTTTATTTTCTTGAAATTTTCTAAAGCCTTTTCAACAAATCCATTTTGTGCATATCCCACAATCATTGTAGTCCATGAGGACATATCTCATTGAGACCTTTTGTCAAATAGTTCATGTGTCGTGTCTATACATGTCTACCAAAGAATTTTATCAAACATTTTAGACAAGGCAATGAGTTGTTTGAAAAAATAATTGAAAGGCATTCCATCACCATGAGACCACATTTATTTGAGGCATTTTTACAAACAGCTCACTACCTTGTCTATGCTACCACATTTTCCATACATGTCTACCAAAGAATTTTATCAAACATGTTAGACAAGGCAATGATTTGTTTGAAAAATGCCTCAAATAAATGCGGTCTCTCTTTGAGTCAATTTTTCAAAAAACTCACTACCTTGTCTATTCTACCACTTTTTGCATACATGTCTGCCAAAACATTTTATCAAAAAATTCACATGCTTTGTCCATGCTTACACATTTCTCATACATTTCTTCCAAGGGAGTTTTTGTTATAACATTTGACAAAAATCGCCCTTTCTTTCAATGTATTGATTGATTCCCATAACTTGTTCCAAAGTTAGGATGTTGACAAAAGTTGTGGAATTCAAATTTATAGTCAGGCCAATTGTATTTTCTTCAAAGTTTGTAATGTCTTTTAAAAAATCCATTTTTTGTCTATCTTGCAATCATGGCATTCCACGAGACCACGTTTATTTAAGGAATTTCATCAAAAAATTCATGTGATATTTGTCTATGCTACCACATTTTGCAAGGTAGAAATACTTCAAAAAAAATTAACTTTCCATTTTCCTTGTGTCGTTATTGCACTTGTTTGTTCATCTTGGTTGAGGAATTTTTTCAAATAGTTCATGTGCCTTGTCTATGCATCCACATTTCTCATGTGTCTAATAACGCTATTGCAACCATAACACTCATGAAAATCCCCCCTTTTATGTTTTGATAGATGTCATACCCCATTCGAAGGTTCCCATTACAAGGTAGTGAGTTTTTGAAAAAATGCCTCATAGAAATGGGGTCTCATGGTGATCTACATCACCATGAGACCCCATTTCTATAAGGCATTTTTTTCAAATAGCTCAATACCTTGTCTATGTGGTAGTCACTACCTTATCAATATTGTCACATTAACAAGGTAGTGAGCTCACTAGCTTGTCAATGTAGTAGTAGTGAGGTATCTGAAAAAATACCTCATAGAAATGGGATCTCACAGTGATGTACATCACCATGAGACCCCATTTCTATGAAGCATTTTTTCAAACAACTCACTATATTTTCAATGCGGTTAGTGAGTTGTTTGAAAAAATGCCTCATATAAATGGGGTCTCACGGTGATGTGGCATTTTTTCAAATAGCTCACTACCTTTTCAATGTGGTATCATAGACAAGGTAGTGATCTCACAACCTTTTCAATGCTACAAAATTTTACATACATGTCTACCAAAACATTTTGTCAAAAAATTCACATGCCTTGTCCATGCTTCCACATTTCTCATACATTTCTTCTAAGGGAGTTGCAATCATAACATCTGACAAAAATACTCCTTTCTTTCAATGTTTTGATTGATGCCCATACCTTGTTTCAAAGTTAGGATGTTGACAAAAATTGCAGAATTTGGATTTATAGTCAAGCCAATTGTATTTTCTTGAAAGTTTGTAATGTCTTTTAAAAATCCATTTTGTGCCTATATTGCAATCATGGCTTCCATGAGACCACATTTTATTTAAGCTATTCCATCAAAAAATTCATGTGATCTTTGTCTATGCTACCACATTTTGCAAGGTAGAAATACTTCAAACAAAATTATCTTTCCATTTTCCTTGTGTTCTTATTGCACTTGTTTATTGATCATGGTTGAGTGACATTTACTCTTCTATAGGATGACTATAAGTATTTTGTATGAAGGGTTGAAAGACATATATTTCATTTATTTGTATTGATTCATTTTTTAGGAACTAATATTTGTCTCTTTATCATGCTATAGATAAAATTATCCATCATGCGAAGGAAACAATCAAGGATTAAACCAACATAGGAAGAGATAGAAGCTAAGAAAGAAAATAAAGTAGCATATATGATGGAACGTCATTAGAATAATAAATCAGAAACAATTTTTGAAGACATGCCAATTGAAGAGGAACCTCAACCATCAACAAGAGATATGAAATTGGTGGCACAAAGCGAATGAATGTGAAACCTTCATGCTATGAGAAATTTGAATACCGTAGTTGGAGACACACCCTCTACCAAAAATGAAGATGGAGGGACACATCTATCACATCTCAAGTTGAGATTATATCATCACTCACATGTGAGGAAGGAGGTACACCATCATTCCCATCCCAACCTCAAGGTACGTCATCTATTCCATCCTTAATTGAAGGTACGCCATCTATCCTATATCATTTAAATATTGATGAAATTCCTAATGTTGTGATGAATTTACCTTTGAGAACACCACCTAGAATTTGTATAGAAAGAAAAAGTTTTTGATTAATATTAATGAGAATATTTTGCAGCCAATGGAAGGTAAGATTCCACAATGCACTTATAGAAGATATTCTCATAAGGTTTGGCGAGTGTTCTTTGAAAATTTTAATGAGACCGCAAGATGTCAACTATTTGTTGAAATGATGTGAAGTATGAAATATAGGTCCATCATGAAGATTCTTGGGTTGAGAAAATCATATGCTTCAAGTGAAAAAACTATTGTGAAGAATCTAATGGATGCATATGAGAGTGTGGGTAATACCTCATGTTAAAAAAATAGTAATGTCACATGACGTGTCATTACATTGACAATAGTAAGTAATCAAATGAGGAAATATCATCTCATTAGAAAGATGAGTCATCAATTGAGAATTAATAGAAAACTTTATCAAGATCTATTCAAAGGCACTAAAGAATTGAGGACATCGATTCCACTAAATTATGGGTGTTCTCGAGGAGACTACCATGAAAAGATAAACCAAATTTTTGAAGATTGAGATCACTAATTGAATAATTTTGGAAGAATAACACAAGGGTATCTTTGAATCAAAGGTATGTCGTAAGAAGTAGAATCGGTATTCGAAACTGTGAGCCACATCCAAATCATTTTTTGGATACAAGTCGGATCATAATTTTTTTGTAAATTTCTAGAGGAGTATCCTCAAATTAAAAATTTTCAAAGATATTTTGAAATTCTAAAACCTTTTTATGTCAAGATAAATCACACATGCACTACTTGTTATAGATTACATATTGAATTTTCAAACCATTTTGATTTTTATTGTTCTATATGTTTAGATTTGCATACTAACAATGTTTTGCAATATTTTGACATACATGCCCCACTAACATCTTCAAGAGACATCTTATCAAAAAAAATTATGTGAAAAAGAGGAAGATCAAATATTCTACAGGAAATTATACTTGGATGGCACATGTCAACATTGTGTTGGCTTGCAACGTATGCCAATAAGTGAACATATGGAAAGTACACATGTGGTTGGAAAGGAACTAGTAGAGTTTGGAAAGTATAAAACAATGGCCTACAATACAAAAGATGGTAAATAAGCAAAAGGGTGTGATTTGGTTATTCAAAATATTCCAGTGTATTAGTTTATGTCTATATTTTGTGATAGTATAGTGTATGAGTATGAAAGGCATACCCATAGAGCTCAATGGTTGGAATTGTAATTCAAGTTATGCAAGGACACCTTTCCACTTGGTAGCATTTTTTCATTCGTCAACTTTGCAGAGAACTACACTCTACAACTACAACATGAGGTGCAATGACAATATTACAACTCCACATAGGTTTCTATATTTGTGCACATAGAATTCATTCATGCAATTGATAATACAAAGGATAACAAGAAGGTATTGAGGGAGTACCACTTTTATATTAGTGATGATGGCACACATTCTACAGAGTTCATGCAAGGTTTCTTTTATTTGTTCTACAATGATTTGGGTAGGATGGGCATAATATACAATCAACATATAATATGGTGAGATAATTGTGCATCACAATTCAAGAACTTGTGGATGTTCTATTGGTTGAGCAGGATGTATTTTATTACAGGTGTTTAGCATATGTGGAACTTTTGTGAGGTTAGGAATGGAAAGGGGGAGCATGATGGTGTAGGAGCATGCATCAAAAGAGCATTAGCATGAGAAGAGTTAAAGTATAAATACAATGAAAATTTGATAGATGCAAAATCAATTCTCAAGTGTTGTAATGCTTTGATGGGTCCAGGTAATGAAGGTAAGTCTTCAGTTCATAGATTTTTTTGGTTGATAGATGATACTAACACTGTACCATATGAGGATTGTTGTACACTGATGGGATCAAGTGAGCTAAACTCTTTCCTTAGCACAACTATAGGTTCATGGAGTATCCATACATGGAAGATGGCATGATTTTGTTCTTCATGTACAATTCAAGCCTGGAATGAGTGTGAGTTAAAGGAGTGGGTTGAAAAATGGTGGTTTTCTGGAACACAAGGATCTACTGAGAGGGGGGTGAATCAGTAGATACCAAAACTTTAGCCCTTAAAAACTTTATGTAGATAGCTTCCTTAACTCTAAATACCTTGTGATGAGGTAAAAATAACCTCATCATAATAAAATTTGAAAAACTTACTTTTACAAACTCAATCCTAAGTCTGTGCTAATTTATTCAACTTTAGGATAAATAATTGTTTATTTTAAAGGAAAATTATGCAAACTTTCTTTCTTATGATCAATTGAGAAAATTTTCCAATGCAGGTTTAATGGGTTGACTTGAGTGTTTTTGTAGGGAATAATCGATCATCTGGTAGTTGTTACAAATGTTGAACCAGAACGTGCCTTAAGTGTGGTAAAGGATAGATGCTGCGAACTTGCTCCAGAATATTGAGATGATGAACCAGAGATTTACTTTCTATTTCTTTAAATTTTGTTATCAAAAACTTTATGGCTCATCTCGAGCCTTCTATATGTTTATGAGCTTTACAGACATGAAAGTTAGTTTATGCTTTTGAATACTTTTTCAATGGCTATCCATGCCATCTAGAATCTAGGATTTAGTTATAAGTCGTCTATAAAAATGTAACTTCAAAAAGAGATAAAAAAGGACTGAATGGTAATGTTATGTTGTTTTACATGGTTTCTAAATATTGATGAATGAGTTAGCTGATTTCTATCAATTGATAAACTGTTGAACTATGAATGATGATGACTATTTGTAGTGGAAAGACTCCAGAACCTATAGTTTATGTGATTTGAGAATGAAATGTTAACCTGTGAGCTGGCCACTCAAGGGAAGTTAGCTTAAATAGATAAGTATTTTACTGTTATGTTATTTTATTTGTTAAAAATAGATAATTGTTCAGTAGGAAGTAACTAACTTTGTTGAGAATTGAGTCTGAAGTCCCAGAGCACCATTGTTTTAGTTAGTGTGGGTTACTTTTCCTAGTTGTTAGAATATTTTACTCTTTAAAAAAATGTTTCATAGTCTGTTCGCTTATTTCTCTACTTCCGTAGTATATCAGTTGTTCAGTTTACTTGTTTCCATGCTTTCTAGTTTAGCTGTGATGCTTTCCAAATTAGTTATCTTATGATTTCTAGCTTAGTATTTCTAGTTTTCTTAGAACAAATTGTTTTCCGGCTAAGAAGTTAAATGGCCTTAGATTAAAATTGATTTCAATAGTTTAAAGAAAAATAGAAAATATAAAATGAGTTATCCAAATCATCTTCTTCTGCAAACTACCTTGGACACTGCCCAGTTGAATAATTGACATTCTATATTCTAAAGTAGTAGGACCTAATGATAGCCTATCACCTTGTGAATATTTCTTCCTCTAAATATTAATGTGTAGATACTAACATGAAAATACATAAATATGCATGCACAAAAAAACATCACATAACACCATGTATACATGGAAAACCCAATATGGGAAAAACCATGATGAGAAATGTTGCTTGAGTCTACTACTCAAATCTAGCCTCATAATCCAAATCTTTGTTATGATGTTTAGAGCTACAACCCAAGCACACTTTAACACCCTAGGAGCTACAACTCCAAGGAGATTAAAATCCCCTAAACTAAGCTACAAGTTAGTACAATGAGACTACAACCTCTAAAGGATTACAAATTCAAGTATGCATAGTATTGGTTCTACAAAACCTATGATGCATCATTACATTCAGTACTTTGTTGTAATTATTGCAACTTACACTTTATTTTTGAAGTTACACTCTCAACAACACACCCTTGTTCTACACTCTCCTCTGCACATAAAAAAATCACTGTTCAATCTTGTTGCTCTGCTCTTCTTTCCCCTTCTGCAGTGTCTCATACATTTTCACTATACACTCTCTTCTCTCTCATCCTCTGTTGTACACTCAAAAATACATAACTTTGTTCAACACCTTGTGCTCTTGCAGACTTCTAACACATACAATAAGATACACCTTCATCAACAACTCTCAGATTGTCTTCACTTTTTGCTTAACTTTGTTGATCAACAATCTCTTCCTCGAGATTCTCACCACCATTCAAATCTTCTTGAATCTCTTGCTAGGGTTTCCTTATCTTGCAACCTTCACCAGCAAGCTATCTATGCCTCGATCCACACACACACACCACTATCTAGCTCATCATAAAGACATCTCATTAGATATCACCATATCTTGCATCGAGCCACCAACATTTAATTTGGTTACAAATAATTTGCCCAAATTAGCTCTCTTTCAACCCTATAATCTGATTATGAATTTAATACTGTCTTCTAATCCTTTGATCTATTTTTCATCTCAATCACTTCTAAAATTTGTTCTACCATCTAACAAATCAGATCTTTATTCAATTCATCGCTTAGTGCAGCTAGACCAACCTTCTCCTGAGTCGGTTATCAGTGAAGAACCCTTTTTCACACTGTCGAGTCGTTACAGATCTCTACTTTTGAATTCTAGTTGTTGATATTCTCTTTTCACACCTTGATCTTATGATTCTCATTCATTTTTGTGTCTTTACATCCTAACTATTGGATAATTGGTCATTTGAATCCCCTTCATCAATCTTAAGGGTATTCACTATAGAACACCATCATTAAAGTCTCACCTTGACCAACTATTGTTTTGCAACAAGGATGCAAAACAATGAGTCATCGATCGCCAAATGTCATCATGTTATTTTATTTCAATGCACATGTCATCAGTCAAAATTTTATCTCTTTCGTTATTTCCACCATCAGGTTGTCAAGGAGACTTCTAGCCAAGTACCACCAAAATTTATTAGTCAAGCCAATGACTCTTAACTTGCTTATCACTCTATCAAGGAGACATCCATTATAGTCTCATCGATGTCCACCATTCTCTTCAATATAATTCTTTCTCATCATATGTAGGGTCTATTGATTGCCACACAACTCACAAAAAGGATGTGAGTTGTCCATCGATCTTGTCATCACCTTTAAATCACCACCGTCAGATTAGCATTCTTCAAATTTCCATTGTCGATCTTGTCCATCCATTGGTTGTCGCCTTATGACCATTGTACATCATTACATCAAAAAGACTTACTAACTTCTCTCTTAGATAGACTGATCTCACTTCGACATCTGGACGGGCTCATAGGTCATCGCCACCTAATTCACAATAATGATGCAAATTAGAAAAGAAATCACTCTTCGCCACCTATCGGGCTTCATCACTATCCACCATTGCCACCATCCTATCTATTCCCACTTTACTTCTCACCTTATTGCCCCATCGAAGAGACATTTGAATAACTCCCATCAAAACCATCATGTCATTCCGATAAGTGAATGTTCCTCCTTATCACTCTTTCAAAGAGAAATTTTTTAGACTCCTACTAATACACCAAAGTCACATCGATGAGATAGTCATCACGATATTGAAGAGACATTAACTCAACACTCATCAATATGGAATTATCACACTAATACCCTTGTTGTTGTAGAAAAGTGGTTCCCATGCCATCATTTCACTACATGTCACTGTCCACTATCGCTTTCTACCATGTGTCATCCTTTTATTCATTTTTTGACTATAATATTGATGCATGTCATCCTCACCATATCGCGTCTTGCTACCATGTCCACCTTACTGGTTCCCATAGTCAGCATCATACTCCCATCACCCTATCAAAGAGACATGCTTCAAAGTCATGGCAATACCATATTGTCTCACCGATGGGTAGGTCATCGAGTTGTCAAAGATAAAATCACAAAAATCCCTCTCATTTGCATCTCTGTCTCTGATCAATCACATATCAAACTATCAAAGAGATATCCGAATAGATCTCATTGATGACCATTAGTCACGTCGATGAAGACCATCGGTGGCATCACCTTTCCACCTCATCGACATGTCACTACATTGTAATCCACAAAAAGAATATGGATCACCGTTCACTCAATCCTATCATGCCACATTTCATCTTCATCATCACTGTCACCCACATCATCATGACTAGGTCCCACTCAAGCACTGGCTTCACATCGCCATGTCAAGGAGACATTGAAAAAGGTCTCACCGATGCCATACAGTCTCATCGATAATGCTTCCATACTCCTTATCGATCCATCGAGGAGACTTCTCGCATACTCCTAATACATCAATGTCTCATCGATAAGATGATTATCGGCTCGTCGAAGAGACATCTCCCATTCTCTTCTTGATCAAGAACTATCACTCTAATAAAGCTTACCTTACCCCTTATCACTCCATCGAAGAGACATTCATAGAACTCCCTTCGATGACCTAGTGTCTTTCCAATGAGATACTCATCAAGCCATTGGAGAGACACCAGCTTGACTACTATCGTATTACTCTTGTCACCCTGACCTATTGGATATGTGCAACCTTGAGCACTATGTGGAGGGGTCGTTCAACCTCATGACTTGAATGAATTATGTGATCGGTTACCTATAGTTGATATATAACACTGAAATAAAAGAATATATTGAGGACGCCATGACTATAACAACCTAGGGTTTAACTAATAAACCCTAAAACACCTGAAGGTGAATATAATTTGTTTTTGGGTGTATCCTTCACTTTCTAGACCTACAAAGCACATCACTAGAATGCTCTCAAAAAACCCATATTGAATCTGTAGCTTATTTCCTCCACTTTTGTATGTGAGACTCTCTGCAACTTCATGAAAACATTTGCAAGATATGCACTTTAGCATCATCAATCTACCACACTTCCAAAACCAGATCCACTGCTCTCACATCCATCCTTTGTCATCATTCCAAAAAAATCCTTTTCCCGATTTTCCCTTTTGACAATAATGACAACATATTACAACAATCTCCCCCTTTTTCATTGATGATAAAACTTAAATTATCAATGATACCAATTAATCAATTCAATATTTGTTCCAGTATCATCTTTACCTTCTACTTCTATTTTTTCTTTCACCAATGCTCCTATTTGATCATTTTCATGAATTAATAATGTTTTCTCCTTTGTTGTATGTGAGACTCTCTACAACTTCATGAAAACATTTTCAAGATATGCACTATAGCATCATCAATCTTTCGCACTTCTAGAACCAAATCCAATGCTCTCACATCCATCCTCTATCATCATTCCAATAAACTCCTTTGCCTGATTTTCCCTTTTGACATCAATGACAACATTATGTACTTCTGCATAGGATTAGCACACTTCTCCTCTAATCCCCTTTTGACATCAATGACAACATATTCCAACAATATCCCCCTTTTTCATTGATGGTGAAACTTAAACACTCAATGATACCAATTAATCAATTCAATATTTTTTCTAGTATCATCTTTACCTTCTAATTCTATTGTTGCTTTCACTAATGCTCCTCTTTGAGAATTTGCATGAATTTCTCCCCCTTTGGCATCAATGGCAAAGGGATCACTCCTCCTGAAAGAATTCTCCCCCTTTGAAAATTAGTGCAAAAGATCTAGTTGTTCTCTAATATCCTCCTTTGAATTGGGAAAGAGACTTACTCCCCTTTGAAATTTCTTCTCCTTTTTACATCCTTATGAACATCTTCACAACTTTCTCTCTTATGCTCTACTTTGAGCATTGATCACTTCTTCTCTCCCATGCTCATCCTTTCTCCTCTTCTTTATCATAGGTCACCATATTGATGCAGCCTTCACCTCTTCTTAGCAATGGCAAAGGGAATTTTCTCCCCCTTTGATTGATACCAATTGAAAACAAGTTTTTCTCTCATGCCAATTGTTGCATTCAACCTTTTTACTGCAATGGAAACACCATATGCTTCAACTGCTCTGTATCAATTAAAAAAAATATCTTCTGCCAGTTGAAGTGCCATTACATGCATACTGCCAATCAGGTTTGATATCAATTATAGATATTTTGATTCATGCTTTGTACCAATAGATATCATATACTTGACACCAATTGATTATATCAAGCCCTGATACCGATTATCATTTTGATACCAATTGTGAATTTGTTCACTTTATGCTATGTACCAATTGATATCCAGGACTACCTTGTATCAAGTATAACATTGATTTGATACTAATTTAAAATATATATACATAATAATTGCACCCAAGACATATATCTTCTCCTTTTAGTTAAGGATAATTTCTCTCAATAGAGAACATACACAACCTTTTCTTCAATAACTAATACCAATTGTTGATATCAATTATTGCAACTGACTATCCACTATCTATTGATGGTCTTACCCTTTAATGAGCATTTCAAAGAGCAAGATTGTGACCATAAATCTTCAACCATCAAGTCATCATAAATTTGTAAAATATGTTTTACCTAACTTGATCTCCTTTTTCATTTTCATGGATGAATGAAACACCAATTTAGCTCCACCTAGACTCATGCCCTATCACTACAACTTAGTGATGTGAGGCAGAAGCAACCATATGGAGCATTTCTTACCAATATTTCTCTCTCCAGACCATCTTGTGCAGCTTCTCTAATACACCAACCTTCTTTTCAACAATATGTGAACCATTGTTCACTCTGGAAGATGTATGTTTCCTTGTATTCTTCCTCTTGCTCTGTACTGCTGGTCTCACAAGATCTAATCTGCAATATTTAGCTATGTGACCAAATTTGTCACACTTGTAGCATACTACATAAATATTTCTTATAGGAGCAAATGAATTTTTGTTTACATATTTTATGCTCCTTTGAGGTGCAACTCTACATTCTCTAGCTCTATGACCATATTGATTATAGACATAGCAATAACCATTAAAGCATGAGGAGTACCTAGTCATAGTTTTCCTTTGAATAGGATGAGGAGGTCTTCTTTTATTTGACTTCTTTGCATATCTCATCAAAGGGGTTCCATTCTCATCAGTTCTCATAATATTTTTTATTTGTCTTTGAAACCTTGGAACTGATTTCTTCATCTTCATATTTTTTGTGGCCGTCTTCCTTTTATCTAGCTTCTTCATCTTAGCAACGACAAACTTCTTTTCCTATTTTTCTTTCTTCACTCCAGTAGTGCCTTTTTTTTATCTTCCATTTCAAGAGGCATTTTGTTTGGTACTACTTGTGCAGGATTCCTCTATCTTTGTGCAACATATTTCTTCTATTCTAATTTTTTTTGCAGAGGTAGAAGGACTCTTCCCTTTTTCATCACCAAGGTCAAATTTCACTCTTGGTCTTGATTTTGGTCTAGATGGATTTTTTGATCTCACAAATTCATTTAGTGTCTCGGAGCCACCTTTCAACTTTAGGCCTTTATCAATCTACTCCTTGGCTTTTTCTAATTCTTTTCTCAAGGCCACTATTTCCTCTTCCAATTTCATGCACTCATTTGATTTAGACTGTAGTTTGGATCTAACTGCATCATCTTCCCTTCTTGATTCTTTCACTTGATTCTTCCACTTGATTCTTCAAGCTAATCATCATTTGATTAGATTCTTCAAGGCTATTATTAAGCTTTTATATCTCCTCTTGTGCATGCAATCTATATTCTTCATTTTCTTTCTTCAAAGTTTTAATCTCATCAAGAGCACTGATGATTTTACCTTCAAGGCCAACTTTTTCTTCTTCTTTACCAGAGGTTTCAACTTTTTCATCATTGTCATACCTCTCAACCTCTTCATCAAAGGTCATTCCAAATGGATCAACTCCATAGAAACTTTCATGTTCAACAATTGATCTACCACTAACATCAGATGACCCTTTTTCTCTTCTTGTGTGCAGATTAGTTTTACTATCCTTTTCCTTATCATAATCATTTAGTTCATCATAAAAACATTTAGAAACAAAATGATTATTATTACCTCTATATTTAATTGAATCATTCATTTATCTTCTAATGGAATTAGCTTGATCTTCATTGGACTCTTCTAATCTGGAGGTAGATGTTTCTTCTTTATCACCTCTCATTGTAGCTTCACTTGAAAGCCAACTTGTAGATTTTTGATCTTCACTTGTCTCAAGACTTTCAAATTCACTTCCATATTTCTGAATCAAGGCCTTCACCTCAACTTTATCATCCTCTTCAACTTGTTCCATACTTCATGTGTTGTTTGACAATGCATGACTATGACCAACATAGAACTTGATGCTTCATGAAGAATTATATCTCTTTTTGTAGCATTATCCTCATATGCCTTCCTTTCAGCTTTAGTTATTGGAGGTGTAGCAGGAACTATATATCCATTTACTACTAACATCCAAATATCAACTCCTACATATCCCAAATATCCTTCCATGAGTGAGCTCCAAAAAATACATCTTGATCCATCAAAGATAGGTCAATTGTATGCAAGTAATATTTTATGACTAACCATTGTGTTCACCTTATCCAAGATCTACCCCAAGCTGATTAAGCTTCTCCTAGCGAACCATCCTCTATAACCAATTTTTGGAACACAATGATAATATTGAGATGTGGGTGAATTACTAGATACCAAAAATTTAGCCCTTAAAAACTTTATGCAGATAACTTCCTTAAATCCAAATACCTTGTGTAGATTTCTTCCTCTAACTCTTAATGTCTAGATACTAACATACAAAGACAAATATGCATGCACATAAAAGCACTACATAACACCATGTATACATGGAAAACCTAAGATGGGAAAAACCATGGTGAGAATCATTGCTTTCATCTACTACTCAAATCTAGCCTCATAATCCAAATCTTTATTACAATGTTTAGGGCTACAACCCAAGGATGCTCCAACACCCTAATTTAGGAGCTTCAACTCCAAGGAGACTACAATCCCCTAAACTAAGCTACAACTTAGTACAATGAGGCTACAACCTCTGAAGGATTAAAAATTCAAGTATGCATAAGATTGGCTCTACAAAACCTATGTTTCATCATTACATTTAGTACTTTTTTGCACTTATTGCAACTTAAACTTTGTTGGTGAAGCTACACTCTCAACAACACACCCCTATTCTACACTCTCCTCTACATATAACAATCACTATTCTATATTGCTGCTCTCCTCTTATTTCCCCTTTTCTAGTGTTTCATACATCTGCACTATACACTCTCTTCTCTCTCTGCCTCTTCTATACACTCAACAATACATAA
Source organism: Sequoiadendron giganteum (assembly GCA_007115665.2). Taxonomy (NCBI): domain Eukaryota; kingdom Viridiplantae; phylum Streptophyta; class Pinopsida; order Cupressales; family Cupressaceae; genus Sequoiadendron; species Sequoiadendron giganteum. The sequence continues at coordinate 272,064,449 of CM021103.1, read as the reverse complement.
CTCTATTTAGTACCTTTTGCTCTTACAAACTTCTCACACATACAATAGATACAACTCCATCAACAACTCTTAGATTGTCTTCACTTTTTTCTTAACTTTGGTGATCAATAATATCTTCCTCGAGATTCTCACCACCATTCAAATTTTCTTGAATCTCCTACTAGGGTTTCCTTAGCTTTCAACCTTCACCAACAAGCTATCTATGCCTCAAGCCACACACACACACTAATGTCTAGCTCATCATAAAGACATATGATCAGATATCACCATATCTTTCATCGAGCCACCCAACATTTAATTTGGTTATAGAGAATTTTCCCAAATTAACTCTCTATCAACACTAGAATTTGATTATGCATTTAATGCTTTCTTCTGATCCTTCAATCTATTTTTTATCTCAATCAATTTTGAAATCCATTCCACCATCTAACAGATCAGATATTCATTCAATTGGTTGCTTGGTGTAGCTAGACTAATAAATTCCTTCTCCTAAGTCAATTATTAGTCAAGAACCCTTGTTCACAGTGTCGAGTCGTTATGGATCTTTTCTTTTGAATTCTTGTCGTTGATCTTCTCTTTTCATGCCCTCATCTTATGATCCTCATTCACTGCCATGTCTTTACATCCTAGGCATTGTCCATAAGTATTCATTTGAGTCTCCTTTGTCTATCTTAGTGGTATTCACCATAGAAGACCATTTTTAAAGTCTCGCCTTGACCAACTGTTGTTTTGCAACAAGGATGCAAAGCAATGAATAATCGATTACTAGATTTCATAATGTTATTCGCTTTCCCCACACATGTCATTAGTCAAAATTTTATCTCTTTAGTTATTTCCACCATTGGGTTGTTGAGCAGACTTCCAGCCAAGTCCCAACAAAAGTTATTTGTCGAGCCAATGAATCTTAACTCACTTATCACTCTGTCGAGGAGACATCCATTACACTATCATTGATGTCCATCATTCTCTTCAATCTATTGCTTTCTCATCATATGTAAGGTCTATCAATTTCCACACAACTCACAACAAGGATGTGAGTTTTCCATCGATCTTGTCAGCACCTTTAAATCACCAACGTTAGATTAGCATTCTTTAGATTTGCATTGTTGATATTTTCCATCCATTAACTGTCGCCTTATGACCATTGTACATCATTACACCGCAGAGACTTACTAACTTCTCTCTTTGATAGTCTAATCTCACTTCAACATCTGCAAGGGCTCATAGGTCATCTATCCTCCATGTCATCACCACCTAATTCACAACAACAATGTGAATTACCATAATGATAAATCACTCTTCGCCACCTATTGGGCTTCATCATGATCCACTATTGCCACCATCCTATTTGGTCCCACTTTTCTTTTCACCTTATCACCCCATCGAAGAGACATTTGAATAACTACCACTGAAACCATCCTATCACTCCGATAAGTGAATGTTCCTCCTTATCACTCTATCAAAGAGACATTTTCTAGACTCCTACCAATACACCAAATTCAAATCGATGAGATAGCCATCGGGCTATAAAAGAGACATTAACTCAACTCTCATCATTATGGAATTGTCACGTCAATACCCTTGTTGTTACAAACAAGTGGTTCCCATACTATCATGTCACTACATGTCACCTTCCACTCACTTTCTGCCATGTGTCATCCTATTATTTATTTTTTGACTATAACATGGATGCACATCATCCTCACCATACCACGTCTCACTGCCATGTCCACCTTACTAGGTCCCATAGTCGGCATCATAATCCCATCAACCTATTGAGGAGACATACTTCAAAGTCCTGGCAATACCATATTGTCTCACCGATGGTTAGCTCATCAGGTTGTCAAAGAGATAATCATGAAACTCCCTCCAATCTACATCTCTCTCTCTAATCAAGCACATATCAAGCTATCAAAGATACATCTGAATAGATCTCACCGAGGACCATCAGTCATGTCAATGAAGACCATTGATTATGTCACTTGTCCACCTCATCGCCGTGTCACTACATTGTAATCCACAAAAATAATGTGGATTAATTTTTGCTCAACCCTATCATGGCACATGTCATCTTCATCATCACTTTCACCCACTTGACTATTGCCTTCACATCGAGATGTCAGGGAGACATTGACAAAGGTCACACCAACACAATATAGTCTCATAGATAATACTTCCATACTCCTTATCGCTCCATCAAGGAGACTTCTCCCATACTCTAGCTGATATATCAATGTCTCACTGATAAAATGATCATTGGCCTATTGAAGAGACATCTCCCATTCTCTTTCTGATCACACTATCACTCTGATAAAGCTCACCTTACCCCTTATCACTCTATTGAAGAGACATTCATAGAACTCCCTTTGATGACCTAGTGTCTTGCCAATGAGATACTCATTAGGCCATCAAAGAGACACCATCTTGACTCCTATCAATAGATTATTGTCACTCTGACCCACTGGATATGTGCAACCTTGAGCGCTAGGTAGAGGGGTTGGTCAACCTTGTGTTTTGAATGACATAAGTGATAAATTATGTGACCGGTTACTTGTAGTTCATAGTCAATACTGAAATAGAAGAACATATTGAGGATGCCATGACTATAAACAACCTAGGGTTTAACTAATAAACCACTTGAAGGTGAATATAATTCATTTCTAGGTGTATCCTTCACTTTCTAGATCTGTAGAGCATGTCACTAGAATTCTCTTGAAAAACCCATATCAAATCTATAGCTTGTTTCCTCCTTTGTTGTATGTGAGACTCTCTACAACTTCATGACAACATTTGCAAGATATGCACTTTAGCATCATCAATCTACCACACTTCCATAACCAGATCCACTACTCTCACATCCATCCTTTGTCGTCATGCCAACAAACTCCTTTTCCTGATTTTTCCTTTTGACATCAATGAAAATATTATGTTCTTCTCCACAGGATTAGCACACTTCTCCTCTAATCCCCTTTTGATATCAATGACAACATATTCCAACATGGTTAAGTTATCTTAGCCCACTTCAAATGTATCGGCCCCCAACAATATTGGAATTGGCATTGATGGAATCGTCAATTGAATTTGACCACATATCAAATCCAGTTCAACTAGGTAATATATCTACTTCCATAGTTTTTGAAATTCCTATTGTTATCTTACTTTGTAGTGTTTTTGTAATGTTGGCTAAAAATTTCATCTAATTTGTTGCACATATCAATGTAGTGCATTTTTATGCAATTATTACCGATGAAGACAACAAAGAGGGAACATATTATTACTTGTGTTGTTATGTTGAGGACAAAAAGAAACTAGAGGCCCCAGTTATAGATGGAGAAAACATCGAATACCATATAGGCTAGGTGGTTGTTACTGGAACATGGCTTAGAAGGTATTGTTACCTTTTTTTTCTAATAGCTCAAATAGGTTGGGTTGTTATTTTTTGAAAATGAAAATAAGGTAAATTTTATTTTTCCATACCATATTCATGTGCATAAAGAAATATCAGAAGACTACGCAACCAAAATTACATTATGCAAATGCATATAGCATAGAAAAGAGTGCACAATCTTTTCAAAATTGTAGTCTTTAATGATAATATAAATGTATGGTGTCCCACACAAACCATGGGACTAACTATATGAATGCATATAATGGAAAAAACTATACATTTATAGATACAAAAGGAAAGGAATGCATATGTAGAGAGAGGGGACCTGTCATTTCCCGAATGATGAATCCCAACTACTTTCTCTTGCATCATCTTTAGTCCTCGCTCGTCCAGTCTCCTATTGATGCTCTCCTTGTTTCTCCTTGTGTTCCTACAATTTTGAGAAGAGTGTTGTTAGAGCAATGAAGGATCACCATTCAATACATGTGTGAATATCTATAAACATATAATTTTATCCTCATGTGCATTAAAATAGATTGCATACCATAAATTTCCAGGAAAACAAGAGAGTTATCAAACACATCTATCATATGCTTTATTTAATCTAACATGTTTGCTCCTTGTGCAGGTATAGGTGAAATATTTGTTACTATTTTTTTTCATCTGTTTACAGCATGTGGGTTAAAATGTGTATCCCACAAGGTTTGAGCCCAACATGCTACATTTTTGTGTTTTAATGGAGAATGGAAAGTATTTATTTTTCTTATGATTTACTCAAGAAAGCATCCATTACTCTAGATAGTGATTGATCTTTTAGTCACAGTAAAAAAAACATATAATGTTCTTAGGTAAGGATGAAAAAATGCATACAATATCATTGTATTAAAACAGATTGCAAAGTATAGTATGAGCATGTGTTTTTGATATTCATCATGTTATGATATAGTAAGATTTATCAACTCCTGTCAGAGACTTGCATAATTTATCAAGAGGCATGAGCTATAAATGATAAGTGAAATGAAGTACATGTACAAGGTTACCATGCCAACATGTTGTTCCAAACAAAAATATATGAGTTGAAAAACAATGCATCAGAATGTTCTAAGGAATGACTTTTTTCTTGGGAAAGATAGCCATCAATTCTCTTCAATGAAGCGAACAATGGAAAGGTTTAGAAATGGATGTGTAAAACAGAAACCCAATCTTGCCTTCACAATGCTCATGTGAATATTGTGTGAGAAAATCAACCCAACTATGTGTTGGATGAAAAGTCATTTCCAGATATAATGAGAGAATTATATTATATAATCAAGGACAATAGTGACACTATGTAGGGTAGTCCTATGTGGAGTATCTAGGAGGCAGTATTTTCAATCAACAAAGTGCCATGATTAATGAGATTCATGATCTATAGTCTCAATTTAAGTCAATAATTTCACCATTAGTTGAGGAATCTACTGGACAACAACAACAAGATATTCTTGTTTATCTAGGGTCTCTTCTTGATCAAGCCATAGCAAGTTATTTACATTCATCACTTCATAGAGAAAACATTGGAGCCTATAATGGTTAAAATTTGAGGAAATCATAAAGACATGCACCAATAAAGTGCAATCATGACAAACATGAGGGTCTGTCAAACAAAAGGCTATAGGGGTTTTCAATTCAAAAGGGTAGTGTTCATGAAGAAATAGAAAAGATGTGTAGAGTCTAAACTCATACTGCATAATGGCATTGAATCATTTTACAAACCATTTTTTTCACACAATAGCATTTTTTTGTGGAATAGTTGATTAAGATAGCTTTTGTTTCAACTAATCAACCTCTCATGAAATCTCATTCATATTATAATTTTGCACAATCTTATCATAGCAGGGTGATTATGAAACTGTTGATCGTTACTTCTTGGCATCACAGGGAACAAATACAGCAACATAAAAGAATGTTGGAGGTTGAGCCATGGTGTACTTAACTATGTGTAACAAGGTCAAGGTTTTATCACCTATAGGGGAAAAACCTAGAAGTGCCCATAAAATCACACAAAGAGCTCATTTTATTTGCTAAACCCTCGTTCCTATAGCAAAAACAATGATATACAGAAAGTGCAAAGTATTGAAACCATGGTTACAAAAATGGGAGTAAAGCCACAACACTTTCTTGCATATATAGAGCTCGAAGTTGAGCATGAAAACATAGAGGAAAATTGAAAGAATTTCCATTATTTTCTATTTAAACAAAGCTTGAGGCATCATTTTATTTTTGCAGAGATAATGAAACTTACCTTGATATAAATAATTAACTCTAGAAAGCCCTTCAGAAACCTTCATTCCAATAACATTAAAGCCTTGATATGTATTCATCCATGGCGACACCTCTCAGAGTTGTGGTACTTTTTAGAATGATAAAATGAAAATGAAGAATGCATTGAATGTTACCACAAGCTTTGATTGTTAGGGTTTATAAACCCTAACATGTGTCGACCAAATTAAGGCATTTTTTCCTTTTGTTTAAAATTTTCAATATGAATTAATACCTCAACCAAACAATAGGCATTTTTCCTTTTGTTTTAAACTTTAAACATGAAACTATTTACCTTTCATCAAATATACTTTGTTTTCATGCTTTTAGCTTGCAAAGACTTCATCAATTATTTTTGCAAAAATGATCGACCATTTCTTCCTTGCAAAAAAATGAAATTTAAACATTATTAAAGTGATGTATTTATGAATCACTTTATTGAATGTATGTAATGCAAGTTAAGAGATAAGTTTGTAATCAAGATTTTAGTCAAGGAGGGGTTATGGTTAAGATTTATGTTTGTTTCATGCATATTAGGGAGGTTGAAGGAGATTTGCAAACATATGTAGAGAATATAGGGAGGTTGAAGGAGGTTTGAAAACATATGGAGAGAATATAGGGAGTGATTCATCACCTTTTTTGAGGGAATAAATGCTTTTAGGCATCAATTTCTTATGCCTTTATGGTAGACTTGGTCAAACTTGACCTTTTCAACACATTGGAGCTCTTTTGGAGAGTTTTTAGTTGCTACTTTTTAGGTTTTTTGGAGGCATCCGACCCAAGGAAGCTTCTAGTTCCTTTTTTGGTGTAGTTGTTTGGATGATGCATATAGTCACTTCTTGATTCACTTTTCAGTCAGTACTTACTTTCTCTCTTTTTCTACCTTGTGAATTTTGGAGTCCTTTGCAGAAGAGAGACTGTGTTTTGTAGCTCATTGAAAAGCATGTACAATAGTTGAAACACCTTTTTGATCAATAAGATAATATTTTACCTTCTCATTTGTTGTTTTATTGTAAAATATTTTAAAATAGTTGATGAAATCTTATGGTGAAACTGTTTTCCCTTTGATTTTTTCTTGTTTTATTTTCCTTTATGTAGTTTATATGAACTATTGCAGGTCATAACTTGTGTCGAGCTAGTTCAGGGTATAGTCTAAGTTGTGAAGACTATTTTTTTACTTCCTTCTGGATGTTTCCCCTTGAAATTTTTAGCCTAGTTATGAAGCATTGATGTAAGAACATATGAAGTTTTGAGTTGTGTAAGCTACTATTTAAGTTATTGGTCATTCTTGTGTCTAATAAAAACAACAATATTATGCTTGAAATCATTTTGGTGAATCACCCATAGTATAGATTTCATTTCATATACTCTTTCTTTTTTACCCTTTACCTTAGCAAGCAATAGTTTAGGTGACACCATAGGAGCCAACCTTCTCTAGAGATTCACTCCAACCTATAGGTTAACCCACAAGCCTTTGGAGAGTTTTCATGTTTCACTAGGTGACTGAGTTCTTACAACTTAGTAAGGGTGCATACTTTAGTTGATAATAGGTACCCACATAAGAGTGTTAATATTTGGTTGTTTTAGGACTTTGAGACACATCAAAAGATTATTCATTACTTGAACCTTTTTGTGGCATCCAATGTTCATTTGATCAAATATGGAGGTAGACCTTTTGACAAGACCTTGTGGAAGGTGCATGAGTCTAAACATGAGGCAATACTTGACACAATAAAGAGTAGAGAAAAAATGGATGGTTTGTTGGATTAATTTGTAAGTATGCATGTTGGTTCTTATTAATTTGTAAGTATGCACATTAATTTGTATTAAAATTTATAAGTGTGTACACCAAGATTAGTTGATAGTTAGACCTTTCATTTCTATATTTCAAGTTTACATATGTTTTGGTTCCAAGTTTATATATATTTTGTTCCCAATTTTACATATGTTTTGGTTCCAATTTTACATATATTTTGTTCCCAATTTCACATATGAATATTGGGCAGATCATATGTTTTGGTTCAATGTGGTAGCTTAGACAAGGTAGTGAGCTACTTGAAAAAATGTCTCAAAGAAATGGGGTCTTCTGGTAATAAGGTAGTGAGTTGTTTGAAAAACTTCCTCAAAGAAATGGGGTCTTCTAGTGATGTACATCACCAAGAGACCCCATTTCTTTGAGGAATTTTTTCAAATAGCTCACTACCTTTTCATTGCTACTGCATTAACAAGGAGATCCCATTTATTTGAGGATTTTTTTCAAATATCTCACTACCTTGTCATTGCTACTGCATTAACCAGTACATCACTAGGAGACACCATTTCTTTGAGGAATTTTTTCAAACAGCTCATTGCCTTGTCTATGCTACTGCATTGACAAGCTAGTGAGCTCAAGATGAGCTCACTACATTGTCAATGCGGTAGCAATGACAAGGCAGTGAGCTGTTTGAAAAAATGCCTCAAAGAAATGTGATCTCCTAGTGATGTACTTGTGATGTACATCACCAGGGGACCCCATTTCTTTGAGGCATTGTTTCAAACAACTCACTACCTTGTCTATGCTACCACATTGAAAAGCTTGCTACATTGTCAACGTGGTAGCAATGACAAGGTAGTGAGTTGTTTTAAAAAATTCCTCAAAGAAATAAGGTCTCTTGGTGATGTACCAGGAGACCCCATTTCTTTGAGGTATTTTTTAAAATAGCTCCCTACCTTGTCATTGCTACCACATTGACAAGGTAGTGAGCATTGTAAGAAAAAATTCCTCAAAGAAATTGGGCCTCATGGTGATGTACATCACCATGAGACCCCATTTATTAGAGTCATTTTTTCAAGCAGCTCACTACCTTCTATTCAATATTTCAAACAATATTCCTTCTAACCCCACTTATAGATAGGTAAATTTTCTATTAATTCATTGGTTGTGAGTTCATTCTTTGACTCAATAGAAGTTGGTCCACTTGATTAAGTAGCCAATTTTCAATAATTGATTTTTTATTCATCACCTCACTCTATCATTCATCCTATTGATTTTGGAATACCTTTATGAGAATGAATATTTTTACTCAATGATTAACCACTAGCAATACATCCTTTAAAAAATCAGTTTGATTGATCTCTTAAAAAATGTATGTTTGTGCCCTTTCCTCTAACATTTTATACCATTTTAATTAACATCCTAAATTTAGTAATGTGTAAATTCATTGTTTTACATTATAAATCTAAACTCTAAATTTGACTATATTTCTCTCGTTTTTCCTTTTATTAGTTTTCCTACAAGGTAGCAATGAAAAGGTAGTGAGTTATTTGAAAAAATGCCTCAAAGAAATGGGGTCTCATGGTGATGTATATCACCATGAGAACCCGTTTATTTGACATCACCATGAGACCCCATTTCTTTGAGGCATTTCTTTAAACAACTCACTACCTTGTCAATGCGGTAGCATTGACAAGGTAGTGATCATTGTCAGAAAAAATTCCTCAAAGAAATGGGGTCTCATGGTGATGTAAAGAAAAAATGCCTCAAAAAAATGGGGTCTCATGGTGATGTAAAGAAAAAATGTCTCAAAGAAATGGGGTCTCATGGTGATTTACATTACCATAAGACTCCATTTCTTTGAGGCATTTTTTCTTACAATGCTCACTACCTTGTCAATGCATCCACATTGACCATAAGGAAATATCTCATTGAGGAATTTTGTCAAATAGTTCATGTTTCTTGTCTATGCATCCACATTTCTCATGTGTCTACTATGGAAAATGCAACCATAACACTCATCAAAATCCCTCTTTTTATGTTATGATAGATTCCATACCCCATTCCAAGGTCCCCTTGTTGCTATGGCTAAAAGCCTAAAACATGTGTTTTTGACCAAACTACAGATGCATGGAAAAAATATATCAAAGCATAATAGTAAGCAAAAGCATAGACAAGGTATTGAGTTGTTTGAAAAAATTCCTCAAAGAAATATGGTCTCATAGTGATGTCCATCACCATGAGACCACATTTCTTTGACTCATTTTTTCAAATAGCTTATTGCCTTGTCTATGCTACCACATTTTCCATACATTTTCCATTTTAGGCATATCTTTCAATCATTCCAATATTTATGAGAAAATTGACAAATGAACAAATGAAGTTTTTTGAAAGAACTTGTTAAAATAAATATTTGAATTATGTAATCAGAAAGACACTTCTAAAGATTATAACAATAGTTGCAGATGCAAAGGCAATAGTTGAAAGTGTTGAAATTGAAGAAAAATAATTCAAGACTAAAATTAACCAGATAGAAATGGAACTAAAAGACAAGAAGAAGATTTTGTCATCAATGAAAAGGAGGTTAGTCTTCTCTAAAAAACTTGAAAAAGATGCAAACCAAATTGAATGAGATACATAATGTATTCAATGAAGAGATTCTTCTTGCTCTTGAGAAGTTGGGGAAGGTGTGTGTATTTTCATCTCTATTCATCATATGACTAAACCAACTATTCCAACACATTCATATGGGTGGGTTTATGCTAAGAAATGTCCTCTTTTGAACCCAAACATGCCGAAATAGTCTGAGCCACATTCTACTAGCAAAGTCTCTTAAGAGACCAAAGCACAAAAGGGCAGCGAAATTTGATGAGAAATTACTCAAAAGAGTGGCACTTGGAAATATTTCGCTTGAGGACATGAGATCATATACAGCTCCTCTACAATAACCTCTCAATTTTTGATAGATCTAAGTTGTTTTCTCGTGGTGAACAGATTTCAATTGATGGAGAATGGGTCAATTACATGTAGTATAAAGTTGGAAAGTGGTGTAACTTTTGTTCTATTCATCATACAACCAAACCAACTATTCCAACACACCTGTACAAGAGGTTTTATGCTATGAAAGGTCCTATTTTACACCCAAACATGTTGAAACAGTCTCAGCCACATTCTATCAGTGAAATCTCTTAACAGAACAAAATGTAAAAGGGTAGAAAACTTTGACGAGAGATTACTTGAAAACCATGGAACCTGGAAAAAATTTGTATGATGCTATGGGATCATGTAGGGACCCTCTACAATAAACTCTCTCAGTTTTTTATAGATCCAACTTTTTTTTTTGTGGTGAACAAATTTCAGTTGATGGAAAACAGGTCAGTTGCATGTAGTGTAAAGTTGAAAAGTGGTGTAACTTTCATTTTTTTCATCACACGACCTAATCGACTATTCCAAGACATCTTTATGGGTGGTTTTATGCTAGTAAAGGTCCTCCTCCTCACCCAAACATGCCATAACAATCTGAGCCACATTCTATCTGCGAAGTCTCTTTAGAGACCAAAGTGCAAAAGGGAAGAAAAATTCGATGAGTGTTTACTTGGAAACCATGGAATTTGGGAAAATTTAATTTGAGGTTACAAGATCATGTAAGGTCCCTCTACAATAACCTCTTTTAGTTTTTGATATATCCAAGTCCTTTTCTAGTGGTGAACAGATTTCAGTTGATGGAAAATGGGTCAATTACACGTAGTATAAAGTTGGAAAGTGGTGTAACTTCCATTTTGTTCATCATTAGATTGAACCAACTATACTAACACATCTATATGGGTGGGTTTATGCTAGGAAAGGTTCTCATTTTCACCCAAACATGTCGAAATAGTCCAAGCCACATTCTACCGATGAAGCCTCTTAAGAGACCAAAGTGCAAAAGGGCAGTAAACTTCAACGAACGATTACTCAAAAATTGTGGCACTTGGAAACATTTTTCCTAAGGATATGTGATCATTAGGGCCCCTCTACTATAACCTCTCTTGATTTTTGATAGCTCCAAGTCATTTTCTCATGGTGAACATATTTCAGTTGATGGAAAACGGGTCAATTGCATGTAGTGTCAAGTTGGAAAGTGGTGTAACTTTCATTCTATTTTTCATACAACCAAACTGACTATTCCAAAATTTCTAGATCTGTGAGGGTTTCAAGTTGGGTGTTTTTTTGCAAGCTCTGGAGGTTTCCATTTTTTTGAAGCATTTTGAGCAGAAACGGAGGTCACCATTGCATTCGCAGTGGCCAAAAACCCTAAGATTGCCTTTCGTTTTGTCAATTTTGGTGAAGTTGATCTGGAAGGCAAAAAACATTTGCCAGCAAAGCCGTACAACCTCCCAGCACGCATTTTGAGGCATTTTTCTTCACGAAAATCGAGGAAAAATGGAAAATGGCCATCAGTTTTCATGCCTGTAGTTTTAAGGATTTCGCCACCGGCGCGCCCCCCGGCGGCCACCAGGAGCGGCGGCCCCCGGGCGACGTCACCCCTTTCCACCGCTGGTCCCATCGCTAGCCCCCACGGGCTTTATCTGCACTAGCCGCAGTTACATGGGGGACCGGGCGCTATGCGCCCAACCCCCAGCCAACCTCCCAGCCCCAGATCTGGTCATTTGAGCAACCAAGGGCTCCGCCCCAGCCCCCTGGTCGCATGCAGGACCAGGGGCCCATTTTTTTAGCCCCCTAGGCTGTCTACAGGCCTTATTGGCCATTCTAGAGCACCTTTGACAAAATCGGGCTTAAATTTTGTGTACGATGTCCATTTTTCACAAACAAGATACCGTTGGAAAGCTGATTCCGATGCTGATCTATTCAATGTTTTAGTTTTTCTAGATTTTGCTCTAGATTTATTTTGCAAGTCCTTGAACTCAGATGTTCTATTTTTCACTCAGGAGGGCATATCTTTTGACTCGGTGATCCTTTTTTTGCCATTCTTGCGGCATTGGAAAGATGGTTCAGTCCTCTACATAGATCTGAGGTCTATTTTCATTTTCTATTTACATGTTAGGCATTCTCATCTTTTTTAGTCATTGGGGATTGTAATAAATGAACTGATATAAAGTTCCTTCAGGGGGTTTCTTGCATAATAATCTTCATCATGTTTGATGGCAACTCACATGGGTTGTAATCTAGTTTCTTAGTTTCTTTTGGCCACATTTTTGTCTTAGCTTGACACATATCAGATTTTTTTTGGTTCACACTTTAGATTGAGAGCCTATGGTTAGTGATCTGCATCGGATCCATCTCAGTTTGAGGGCCACTAAATTTGTGGTTATTGTTCTCGAGTCTGTATAGTAATTTTTCCCATGGAAGAGTTTCAGTCTTATTTGGCATCGGCATCGAGATTCATGGCTTCTAGATTTTGTCATCATCATTTCATCTATTGTTGCTCTATGGATTCCAGGGTTGTTCCAGTTTGTTGTTTTCGAGTGTTCCATGGCATCGGGTCTACTGTCACATTATTATGATTCTGATATGGTTTCTTGTAGACAGAAGTATCTTTCCTTGCTTGCCAGATTGTGGTTCCAATGTTACTCCACAGTGTTCTTCTAGTGCTTCTTTGCAGCAGTCATCTCATTGTAGGGGGAGTTGTCCCACTGGGTTTTCCTTCTCTACCTCATTATTGCATTTGTACACGGGTACCTGATCAGGCCTTGTTGTCAGGACCCATTCATGCTTTCTTGCATTCATCTTAGTTTTAGGTGCATGCTTATTTAGTCTCCCTAAGTTGCACTTATGGGGGGGTGTTAGTGTAATTAATATTTAATTACACTTGCATAACTTTACTTAGGTTGAGCTAATTTTAGGTCAACATTAGGGTTGCATACTTTGCTTTTATAAAGCAAATCATCTCATTGTAATATTGAATTCCTAAATATATCATTTTGCACATTAGCATGCAAAGCTTTGTTTTTTTATGTTTTCTCTTATGTGGAAGGTGTTTAGGTTTGCATGTCTGATCTAGGGTTTCTAACATAAGCCACATTCTACTGATGAAGTCTCTTAAGAGACCAAAGTTCAAAAGGGAAGCAAACTTCAACGAGCAATTACTCAAAAATTGTGGAACTTCAAAACATTTTGTCTAAGGCTACAAGATCATGTAGAGCCCCTCTATAATAAAATCTCTCGGTTTTTGATAGCTCCAATTTTTTTCTCGTGGTGGACAAATTTTATTTGATGGAAAACGGGTTAGTTGCATGTAGTGTAAAGTTGGAAAGTGGTGTAACTTTTGTTTTATTTGTCATACGACCAAACTAAATTTTCCAACACATCTATATGGGTGGTTTTATGCTATGAAACATCCCCTTTTGCACCCAAACATTTCAAAATAGTTTGAGAACACATTTTATCGGCAAAGTCTCTTAAGAGACCAAAGTGGAAAAGGGCAACAAACTTTAACGAATGATTACTCAAAAATTGTGGCACTTGGAAACATTTTTTTCAAGGCTATGGGATCATGTAGGGCCCCTCTACAACAAACTCTCTCTATTTTTGATAGCTCCAATTCATTTTCCTATGCTGAATAGATTTCAGTTGATCGAAAACAGGTCAGTTACATGTAGTGCGAATTTGTAAGGTAGGCTACTTTTTATTTTTTTCTTCATGAGGCCAAACAATTAGCGCTAACACTTCTAGGTGGGCACATCTACGCTAGGCATGGTCATCACACTTTTTTATAAAAAATTTGTAGTCTTTCCTATTTAAAGGGTCACAACTTTTCGCCTTAGAAAAGTCACAACCAAATTCATATCATCACTATTTGTGAGAACCTAAATTGATCTATTTACAAATTTTTAGATATGCTTGGGGAAAAGGAAATTCTTGAACTTTCAATTGGTTTTGTTTCTATCCTGCATGTCTCTTGAAGCTATTTATTGACTATTGTAAGCATGCAATTTTAACTTTTAAAGTTGCATTATTCTAATTATTTTGTTTGAATTCATGTTTATAAATAGGATGAATATCTATAAATTTTGTTGTTGGGAAGGTTGATTCATGCTATCTTAATCTCCAATAATAATATGCCCTTATGATCTTTAATAAGACTTGCATGCCTTCAGTTTTTGTTTGTGAGACTTAGCTGTTACTTTCCATTTTCCTTTTTCAATAGTTTTATGATGTTTTCTTTTATGTAATACATGAATCATGAAGCATACAAGCGAATGGTAGCATGAAGCATACACATGGAATGGTAGATTTCTCCCTCAATGATATAAAGCATGAAGTATGAAGCATCATATCATGAAGCATTACTATATTCATATGATTGAGTTAATGTTCAATAATCTTACAGGAGAATAATGTTCAAACTTTATTATATATTTACAATTATAGAAAAGAAAAGTGCATGAAAAAAACTTAGATTTAAAATATTTGAAGTAAACCATCTATAAATATCTATTGAAACATGGATTTATAATGAAAATATGGATACCATCAATCAAAAATATTTGTATTAACCAAATAGCCATGTAGGCATAAATCAATATATGTTGATATAAGTATAAAATATATACAAAATATTCATATAGGCTTACAAGAATGCTATATAGGCATACAATTTCAAGTATATGCAATCCAAAATATGTCCAAAAATGCCATATAGTCATAAAATAAAGGACCCCAATCAAAATTCATTTCCCTTCAGGTAAAGGAAGTAGACAGGTGACCTTTTTTGGTCAAGTGGGTGGTGATGCATATGAAACTCGTTTAATTTGAATTTGAGGGCTTCTCCTCCTATTTAGTTCCAGATCAAGCTTCACCTATTACAATAAAAATTAAAGAGATTATTATATATAAATTGCATTATAAAAAATGATATATTTAACAAAATAATCACTTACCATCGCTAAATGATCTCTCTCCTCAAGTGGAAGATCCACATGCTCAGGCTCTGGTGTTCCAAAGTCCTATAAAAACAATTCAAATAGAAATTAAACTACAAATCAATAATCATTTTATTTTTCAATAATAAACATCTATAATAATGAATGTAATTTAAAATTTACTAATATACCTCATACCCCCATGAGAGCCATCGAGCTGTCTATTGTGGAAGATACACCATGCTCCATTTCCCTATCAACATCGAGAGGTGTTTTTGCTTCCATAATTTGAAAATAGAACAACAAATTATTCAATCACAAAAACTAGAATAGTGATGTAGGTCATGGCTCATAATGTATGAGATAATCAACAAAATTTTGAGTACTTATTGAACTATATATTTCTTACTATTAGTGTAATGCCCCGCCAAGTAACCTGAAAGGAATTTGCAATTAACATCATAAGCGAACCAATTTTTTTTTCTATAAAGTGCATTTAACATACACATTCACTTACTAATTAACAACAACCTCTAAGGCTACAAGGTTAGGATTACTTAAACCCACACAAACAAATTACATATAACCATAGCATTATAAACTTTATGAAATAAACATCATACATCATAAGAATACCACATAACATAATAAGGTAATCAACCAAGATACAATCTCATAATCATTAACTTAATCCAAAAGTTACATCACTCATTCCCAGAATGAGGCAATAGTACATAAGGTTAAAATTACAGAATTCCACCTCATAAACATAAGAGGGATAAAATAACTTATACAAATTGAAATATTACAAAGCAAGAATAACACAAGAACTCAAGCCGTCCATCTAGATGTCTCGCCACCAAGTACTGAAGATCAATGGGGACCCAATAGTTTTGGTGCATGTTCCACCCAACCAAGTGGTACCTGAAAGCCCACCCCCCATGCTAGGAGATAGTAACAATGTAACATGGACAAAGATCTACAATCCAATAATGAAAGGCAGACTCACACTGACTCATACTGATATAACCAAACAAATGAACTAACAAGTACAACTCAATCACCATGCAAGTACAAATCAAGTACAACATTCACATCATTGACATAAGTCACGCTACTTCCAGACATAAAATAGATCAAGTATGTTCAAAAAACCATACACATAAAACAAAAACAACTATTGTCCTAGATAGAGTGTCATCGCATAGTAGTCATGAGATCTCCTCTGGGCATTCTTCATAGGCTCTGGTAATCCTAGTGGCCTCAACCGAATCCCGGCCCTCATACTCACTCATGTGACATCAATTACCTCTCGTACAGACAAGATAAATGACTATGCCATTCTAGGCCTTCCCACTCATCCCAAGTCTAAATGAGCCCTTGTGTCTATGAGTGAGGATTAAATTATCTTGATTAATGTGATTACATCCTAATCATCTAAGTACATTAATTTAATTATCACTTGATTAACTCACTTCTAAAGGTTACCTGGTTTACCACTTTGGGCTTCGGCCCCTATCAAAAGCCACTCTTCTAATGGACAATGCACTCACAACCAATCACTAAGGGAAACACAAGTGCATACAAACTAGACATCATAACCACTCCAACATAAGGAGGATACAAATCCTTATTCACAATAATATAAACTTTTGCTCTTTCAACTTAATTGAAATAATTAAACAAGTGTCTTCAATCTACAAATATAAGGAAATACTAATTTAAACAATTTAAATCAAATTCAATGTTTACTTCTACAACTAACATCAGTTCTCTATTAACTAGATTCCTATCGTTTTCTAACTAATTCATATAATTATTCAATTTATTTAAAATACCTTTTTCCTATCAAATCGAATTATGCATAATAATCAGTTCCAATTTAAACCTCCAATCATACTAATTTGAAAACAATATTTAAAATAAATTAAAATATTAAATATGTATATAAGCTCTTACCCTATATACATTAAATACATATTTAATCACATGTATATATTTAAATATATCTTTTGTTTTTTTAAATTATCAATTTATTTTATCCAAAATAAAATAGAACTTTATTAACCAAATTCTATATCTCTTGCAATTTTCTAAATAATACATATAATACATATTCATAAAACAATTACATTTTAAATAATATACTAACATAAATCCATTTACAATGTATATTTTATTAAAAATATAATTGATATATACTAAATATCCAACACATATATTTATATAATAAATATATATATATACATATATATACTCATAATATATATGTGTATATATAATATTTGTATATACAAAAATATTATTTATAACATCGAAATCTGACAGAGGACAGATGGACGAGACTTAATAGATTTTTCCCCAATGCACAGTTCGCATATTATCATGTTAGGGTTTGCATTAAGGAAAGGGGGAGGGAGAGAGAGAAGGCGCGGCTGTTCACACAAGGCCGAGCCTCCCCTCACACCACAGACAACAAGGGTAAGGGGAGTGGTGGAGGGTCTCCCTCCACACCGCCTCTCCCATATGGTGTGGCGGTGGGGAGGCAGCCCCTCCCCATCTCCCACATAGTGACAGGAACCTGCGGACCCCCAAACAGCATATTCAAAGCAAGGAAAAAACAGCGACTTCTAGATCTGCCAAACATGTAATTTTATTACGCCGTACGGATGGCAATAATCAATTTAACTCAATATTTTAACAAAATAAAATATGTATATATGTATTATATATATATATATAAACATATATATATATATAAACATATATATATGTATATATATAAACAT
This sequence comes from Sequoiadendron giganteum, assembly GCA_007115665.2. Classification (NCBI taxonomy): domain Eukaryota; kingdom Viridiplantae; phylum Streptophyta; class Pinopsida; order Cupressales; family Cupressaceae; genus Sequoiadendron; species Sequoiadendron giganteum. Next base: position 272,046,359 of record CM021103.1, on the reverse strand, counting down.
ATATATATGTATATATAATATATATATATATATATTTATAAAAAAAATAATTTTCAACAATAAACAAATTGGGAAATTTTTTTGAAAATAATCACCTACAGGCAAAATTATAAGGCTTTTCTAGAAACAACTCAAATTTCAAGAGACTTGAAATTAATTATTTATAATCCATTTTCCTGAATTCTAAAACAATAAAAGAACAATTAAACCAACACGGATCTAAAATAAAATCTGAAGTTTTAAAATCCTAAAGGTTTCTCCACCTAATTCCTACAGAGGGTTATATTTTCTAAAAACAATCTAAATGTATTGTTCAATCTCTATGTTTGATTTCAAAAACAAAATAATCGATTTCCTCAAATAATTTTAATTCAACTGAAGTTTTCACAATTTTCACTCAAGAATTTTCACAAAGCAAAAGCTGTAAATTTATTTAATTCTTTTCTTCTAATAACAGATTTATTTTTTAAAACAGATCTTTAATCACTACTATTTTAAAAGTAACTAAGAACAATAAAACACAAAGAGGAAAACCTGGTTCAAGAAGCTACAGGAAGAGATGAATTTCTGATGCAAGCCTCCTTCAAAGATTTCCTGAATTTTCTTCAATCCTCCAACGAATCCAATCCAAAACCCAAAAAATGCAAATAATATTTCCTCCAATCAATTCAATAATCAAAACTTTCTTCAAACCCTTCTTTGTGCAAATTTTTCCAAAATTTCTTCTCTACTGTAAAAATGAATTTTTCTAAAAACTTTCTACCCTAAAATTAAAACATGCATTCCTTATAAATCAAAAATACCTAATTCAACCCTAATTCACATTACATGCAAATTAGATATTAATTTCAATTTCAATTTCAATTTCAATTTTCGAAAACCCACTTTCAATACAATTTCAAATAATAAATTAATTTCCAAAGTTGCAACTAATTTCCCAAATAAACATTTAACTACAATTTCTAATTTAATTCCCACACGTTGAAATTAAATTCCAAAATTAATTTTAATTCTTTTATTCCCTTTCATTCTCTTGCATCACATTTAATTAATTAATTTAATTATTTAATAACTAAATTCAACCCCCTTGGATTAAATTTAATTAATTAAATAATTTAAATATAATTAATTAATTTAAATATAAACTTTATCCACATTGCATTATTTAAATTAAATAACCATCAACATGAATTAAATGCAATTATTCTAAATATCTATTTCCAAATCAAGAATCCTTCAAAGTTAAATAACATTAAAACAAGACAGACAATGACTCGACCCACACAACTGACGACACACTAAGGCTAGGGTGTAGACTTGACACATGTTACCTAGCTACTATCTCCCGTTCAACTTAACCGTTGGATCAACACGCTCAAACCTGTGAAACCAGGTGGAGTCGATGCAATGTAATTGCAATCTTGCAACCAAGTAAACAACATCATACAATATATCCAGCATATAATACACACCATGAAGAAGGAATTACGGATTTGCAGGGCGCTCACAAGCGAGTGATGCGAACCCGTCTTCTTCACCAATACACTCATCGAAACTGACACTTCCATCATAATTCAATAATCTCATAATAACATCTCATGTTAACTTTACAACATCATTAATCCATTAAAGCATGAGAAACACTAATTAGGTCAACACATCACACAATAATAGTTGTCGCTCAATAGTAGCGATCAAAACATCATAACAAAATGTATCCTGTATCAAAGTGACTACAACCAAACATAACATAAAGCAAACTGAATGAGAAGCAAAATGGAGGGGTATTACAATTATGCTTACTATTTTCCCTATCCATAGCTTGTTTAAAAGCACATGTTTTAGGCTTTTATCCATAGCAGTGAGGTAGTGAACTATTTGATAAAATGCTTTGGTAGACATGTATGAAAAATGTGGTAGCATAGAGAAGGTAGTGAACTATTCAAAAAAATGCCTCACAGAAATGCGGTATCATGGTGATTGAATTCCATGACAAATTTCATCGTAAGATTGCATTTATTTGACCCATTTTTTCAAATAGTTCATCGCCTTCTCTATGCTATTATGTTGGGATGGGGTGGATGGTATAGTGTGGTCTTGGTTTTGAGATGGAGGGGAATCATGGAATGAAGAGGGAGTGGTGTTTTTATCATGAGGGGAAGAGGATCATTAGATGGGGTGGAATGTGTACTTTGAGACCACAATTTTAGAGTGATCATACAATTTGGAGTGGAAGAGGTACTTTGATTTGGATGCGAAAACATGTCATTAGATGAAGTGGGGGAGAGGGGATTGTGAGAGGGGGATGAAGTGATATCTTTCTCTTGAGATGGAAAGATATCATTAGATGAGATGGAAGGCATATGTTGTTCTTGATTGGAAATGGGATCATGAGATGGAAGGGCATCATATGATGGAGGAGAAGGGTTTCCTTGATCTTTATTAGGATAGGAATCTATGCTAGAATGCTTTGGATTATGAGATGGACATAGTCCATTTGATATGGATGGTGTGATGAGGGAGGAAGGTCTTATAGACACTTCAACTTGGATAGATGGATTGATAGGGGATTCATTTAAGATTTAGGGTATTATATTTTATCATGATGTGGGGGTGATGAAGGTGGATGCATGATATGGGAAGATTGCACCACTTTTTTTTTGCATGGGGAAACAACCACCTTTGCAAATAGTCCTTGGAGGAAGTTATTATTAGAGGCATGGGGTGACTTTGCTTGGTAATAGTACGGTGATGTGGATTTTAAGGATGTGGGATATGAATAAGTGGAATAATAGGTGGAAGATTCCATGGATTGGTAAATTGAGGATGAGGATGAGGACCTTGAAAAGGATTCAGAGGGGAACTTTGGCTAAAGGGTTGGTTTTCATTGTCAAAGGAAGGTGAAGGATAAGCAAGAGGAGATGGATTGGTATTGGATGAAGGTAGGGAGGATGGAAGCTTAGTACTGATGCCAAGGAGACATCTAAGCATGTCATTCTTATAATTATGGAAGTAGTAGGTGAGGATAAAATTAGTGGTGGTGGATGGAGATGATATGGATGGGACTTGAGGGGAGCTTTGGATGGGAGATTGGTGGAAAATTGGAGCATTCTATTTATTTAAAATGGATTCAAGGTGATCCACAATTCTCTCATTGTCATCATTGGGATTATATTTTAGTTTCTCAAAAAGGCTATCCTCATCATCATCAATAAGGTTGGGGTTGGTTGGAATGGATGAAGTTGGATTAGAATATATTAGGTTGGATGAAGGATAGATTAGATGGTTAGACACAATGGAGGATTGATTGGAAGAAATATTGGTATTGATTTTGGATGAGGATGGAAATTAGGATGATGGATTAGAAATGCACTTGGGGATTGGAATAATAGGATCTAAGGATTCAGATGGAGGATCATATTAGATTTGGGGATCAAATCCAAGACCTTAAAATTATTTTATTTGATTAAAGAGGATTATTTATTCTTAAGGTAGTGAACTATTTGAAAAAATGCCTCAAAGAAATGTTACCATCACCATGAGACCACATTTCTTCGAGGCATTTGTTCAAAAGACTCGTTTATTTGTCTATGTTGTTGCTTACTATTATGATTTGATATTTTTTTTCCAGGAATTCATAGTTTGCTGGAAAGCACCCATTTTAGGCTTTTAGCCATAGCAGCAAGGAAGTGAACTATCAAATAAAATGTTTTGGTAGACATGTATGGAAAATGTGGTAGCATAGACAAGACAGTGAGTTGTTTTAAAAAATTCCTCAAAGAAATGTGGTCTCGTGGTGATTGACATCACCACGAGACCACATTTCTTTGAGGCATTTTTCAAACAACTCATTTCCTTGTCTATGCTATTGCTTACTATTATGCTTTGATAGATTTTTTCCAAGCATCCATAGCATAGACAAGGTAGTGAACTATTTGAAAAAATTCCTCAATAAAGTGTGGTCTTATGGAATGCCATGGCAAGAAAATGCAATTGGTAGCTGCTCCTAGTTATTAGTTATGCTATATGAAGTAAATGCATCACTGCTTATGTTGAATTTCTTAAAAACTATATTGTAATTAAAATTTTGTCATAGATATCAACATTTAGTTATTATTTATGCAATGTGAAGTAATGCTTTGAGTTTGAAAAATATGCAATGCAATGTAATCAATGATATGAATATAAAATACACAAATCTATTAAGTACAATTCATTAGTTAAACTCTTTATTCTATTACCTAAGTGAAGGTTTGAACTTCATTGCCACTAGGAGGTGTTGCTATGAAATCTCCAATATTAACCTATTCAACATCCAAAATCAAATATTAGAATACCATTCATATAACAATGCTATTCACATGTAATATTTATAATTGTTTACTAGTTACATAACTTGGCAATAGATGTCATGGAGTAATAAGGAGGTGGAGGGCTGGTGAAAATAGTATGAACACTATGACCCTAAAATTTCATTACAATCATTATACTAAATTAGTTAATCTTGCATTTCAAAAATTAAATTAAAAAAATTAAATTCAATGAACATGCTAATATTTACCTGAGTATCAAAGTTGAAAGCCTCATTCAACATGGCATCTGTCATCGCCAACTGGCCAAATAAAAACATATCATATGCACCAACCTCCTGACTATTTGTGGGGTCATATGTATAGGTGGACCCACAAGCCTAACAAATATGGGGTGGAAACCTACCCCTCAAAGTCTCCCCTAGCTCACACTGTACTACAGGACTCACACACTTGATGATACTCTAGGTCAAAGAACTAATAGATTGTAGAGTATCCACCTCAGCACTCTCCTTCACAATGGAAGGGATAGCAATGTGTTCATAATTCAGTCTAGCAAATGCTCATCTTGTTGGCCATTGAGGATCGAGATGTGCCTTTGGTCTATCTTGTGCCGACCCACCACCTCTCCCTTGGAAGTCTCGCATATTAAAATAGTTGTGGATTTTGTTGAGGACAAACTCATAGTAGAGTTTCCTCAAGAAATATTGGGGGACCTCATTATTTTTGCATGGAGGATGGTCAAAAACCATCCACCACCTTTTCCAAAAATTGTCCTTTATCCCTTGGTGGTTGCACCAATGGATAGAAAACTTCTTTCTTGTAAGGTGAAGAAGTTGATTTGTACGTGGGTTAGTGAATAGTGAACTCAAGTCATATTTTGTAATTTTTCATTTTTTACTTGTTTGTAGGATAGTTTATCTACAAAAAAAATTCTATACTCTCATCTCTTATCTTCCCAACCACTTAATTGCTTGCTAATTGCATCTATATGTGTTAACATAGCTTGAAGTGAATTTTTAAGCATGGTTCTTTTTGAGGTTGAACTTACAAGATCATTCAACCTCACAATTAACTCCTTAATTTTTTTTTTGTTGTTTTCAATTTCCCCCATTAAATTTTGCTGAGTTGAAAGAGTATGTTGAGGAATTGTTGGAGGAGTTTGTTGTTGTGGTTGTTCATCAAGATTTTTTTGGTGTGGTTGTTCATGAGGAGGAGAAGGATTTTGAGGAGGAGAATTAGGTGGATTATCACTAGGTGAGTGCACCAATCTGTGACACAATTTTGATGCCAAACTGGAGAAAAACAAAAAAAAAGGTCAAAATAGGCCATTTGGCATGCGCCAAATGGAAAATCCCTTTTAAAACCAAAAAAATGCATTCTATTTTCATTTTTATGTTCTTCTGTGGCTTGGCTTGGAGGTTTTCAGCTCTACAACTCGCGCTCGCCAAATCTCTTCCATTTTTTGCACTCTTAGCTTGCAATTCTTCACGAGGATGTCGCCAAAATGTCAAAGAGGTCAAAGATTGTGAAGAGGTATGTATTTTCATTATTTTTTATTTTAGAATTTGATTTAGAATGTAGATTGAAATAGTTTATTTAATAAAACTTTGTTCTAATTCTCAAGGAATGAATCTCCACCTCCAAACATTGAGAATTCACAATCACCCCCTCACCAAGAGCCTCCTATACAAGAACAACCTAAAACCCCTCCATCAATTTATAGGCATCCTCAAGGAACACAAGAAAATATCCTAAATCAAATTGAAAACAATAAAAGAGACATTGAACAATTAATTGGAAGATTAACCGAGCATGCCAAAACCCACCCTTATAGGAGAGGGATTACTGAATCATTGAATTCAATTGTATCTCATGTAGGAGAAATGAGTGAGAAAATAATTTTTTGGTTAAATAAGAGGCATGCGATGAGACAATTGTATGCTAGTGGTTTGTCATATGTAGATGTGAAAAATAAATAAAAAAATAGCAAAGCTGACTTGTGTGCCCTATTTACAGACCTGAGAATCAATGCACCTTTGTCTCATGCATGCACGAGGTTCCCCATCCATTGATGCCACCATGAATTAATTAAAAATAAATTTTGGGAGTGTTCGTGGATGGTATTTGACCAACCTCCATGCAATAGCCATGAGGTACCACAATACTTTTTGAGGAAACTCTATTGTGAGTTTTTCCTCAATAAGATGCCAAATTATTTTGACATCTTAGACTTTCAGGGTAGAGGTGGGGGCTCCACACATGATAGACCTGTTGAATGATGTAATCCACAGTTGGCACCAAGGCCCTCGGCCAAACCCATGTTGGAGCATGTCATTGTTCCTTCCATTGTTAAGGACAGTGTAGAGGTGGACATGCTGGACTCAATTAGCTCGCTCACCTAGACCATTATACACTATGTGAGGCCTCTAGTAGAGCCTGAAGTGGAGGAGACATGTAGGCCCTGAGCTCCACCCCACCATTGTGGTGTTTGTAGTGTTGTTTTCATGTATGATTATCAAAGTTCTTAGGATATAGCTACACAACCTACATCATTTGTAGAGGCAATGGCTTTCACATATAATTTGTTGAATAATACATTCAACATTGACACTTAGGTAAAATTTAGCAAGTTCATTTAATTTGTTTATTAAATTATATTTTAAAATTTAAGAATAACTAAATTAATAGAATATCGATATGATGAAATTTTAGAGTCGGAGTGTTCATGAGATGTGCTACATTCCTATAGACCCTTATTCATTCTTGATGTTGAGTCCATAGATATGCAACTAGTATTAAATATATTATTAATGCATTTGAATAGTTGAATGTTATATTTGAATATTTTTCTCATAACATGCTTTGGATGTCAAACAATTTCTTGTTGGACCTTTGACCTCCACACCTTGCAATTCATGTCCTCAAACAGCTTTCACTCAGGTAGCCTTTATTCATTAATGGTTTTGTAAAATAATGTTAGCTAGCTTTCATAATTTTGCGTATACAAATCTAAAAAATTGATGAGAAACAAAAACATTGTTTGGTCTTGTGAGATCCTAATTATATTTACCATTCAACATCCATCTCATTCTTCCATTCCTTTCATCACACATTTTTTAACCATTTTATATCACATAGTAATCCTCACTTCATTCATGTGAACTTCATTGTGGCATTATCACTATGTTGACAACATGCCCTCATTAACATTAGTTCATCAACATATGCAATACAAATCTCAATGAGCACTGAACTTTGGCATATGCAAGAGTTTGGACTATCCCAGTGGACTTAGTACTTTCACCATTTTGTGATCTATAAGCACTATACTGTAGTCTCAACTGAGGCCAACCATTTACTCTTTCATTTATGATAGTTATAAATGGACTACTTGAACTTCTTTATATTACTATTAGATATGTTGTTTCATTTGTAGTTGTTGACATCAGACAACTCTGGTGATGTTGGTGGCATGATGGACCATGGATTTGTTGCAACAATAGCCAGTTCTTATCCATTGAGAGAGGTATGCAACATATTAGTCGATTTGACATTATACTTTCTCTTTTATGGTCTATTATAGAAATTTTTTATGATACTTTTATGTAGTAAAATTTCTATCTTGATGGTTGCTACAAGTGGTTGTTACTCTAGATCGTGGACATGGTAATGTTGTAAATGTGCATGATGACTATATGTATGCAGTAAGTGGTTATAGTTTGTTATATGTCATTCCACAATTCAATTTCTATGTATTAACATCTTTACTTTTTATTGTATTAGTTGAAATTCTAGAGTGAAGAGACGAGGACTAGTGAGAGTGTTCAAAAGATAAGAGAACCAACAAGCACCAATCCAGCCAAATTTTGAAGGCAAAATGGAATTTTTTTCCTTCCCCTAAAGGGAAATGACTATGTATTAGGGTTATTTTTTGTATGCCTATGTGGAATTTTGGAACATATGTTTTGTACTATCAATATATATGTGACATTTTATGTCCATATGACTCTTTTGTACTAAGCCTATATGGTTTTTTTGGATATATTATATATAATTTTATCAATATATATTATTGTATAGTGGTACGAATTTTTGATTAAAGAAAATATTATTTTGCTACTGCCATTCTTGAATGATGTTATCATGCGTATTGTGTAAATTTTATGCTTGAATATTGTAGGCATGGATTTTTTTTACATCTAATGCTTAATTAATTATTGTTGATTGTTCGATAAGCTCCATCTAATGCTTAATTAATTACTCTCGATTGTTCAATAAGCTCCATCTAATGCGTATTGTGTAAATAATCTCCATTCCTGGTGGTTTGTATCCTTTGCAATGCTTCAATTACTTGTGCCTCACTTATACACATGTATGCTTCACTTATTCACCTATATACTTCATGTATATTACATGTATTTACATGTATGCTTCATGATTCCAATGTATAATTCATGTGTTCATGTGTATTCTTCATGATTCATGTGTATACTTCATGCATTTGCATGTATGCTCCATGCTTCTTGAGTTCTATTGTTGTCTAGTGGCAAGGAATTTAACACCAAAAGGTTTCAAATGAACTGTAAGAGCTCCTTCCCATAAAAAAGTATCATAGCAAAATGTATTGCTTTTAATTCATGGTTGAGGCTGACATCCAACAACTAATGGTTCTGATTCTAAAGCTTAGAAATCATTGCATTTGCATCTATAGAACAAGTGGATATTTCAAAGCTCACAGGCATATATATATATGATGAAGAAGAAAACACAACTCATCCAAATTCACAAGTTCAAATTACAAAAGACTCACAAATCGATTAACTCACAAATCAACAATAACTTGTGTCGATTTGAAACGACTACAATTGCACTCCAAAATAAACTTAAATTTGAAAAATAAACCATCTTTGTTCAAATCTCCTGAAAATCAACATTTACAATTTCAAGCAGCTTTCTTTCCTTCCAACGCTTCATCTTCCTATATTTTTTCCATCCCTCTTTCCTACTCGTGTGCTCATTTCACCTTAGAAATCTAAATTCCTCCTATCCAGGAAAACCTCATTTATTATTCTCCCTTACACCTCAACATTCTTCTTGCCAATGACTCGAGCTTTATTCCTTGCATCTTTTTTTTCTACACAGAAATCCACTCCTCCTCTACTCATTGTAGCATGCCACCTCATATCCTCTCTTTTTTCTGCTCAAGATTTATATTTACCCCAAATGTCTATATCTACATTTATTTCTAAATTAAGTCTATTAAGCCCACCTTGTAGTGGCATCACTCCACTAATGTTCTATTTCTCTTGGATTATATCTTCATATTCTCAATGCAAATTTCTACCCTTCTCCGTGGTGCGGGTTCCACTTGCTAATTCCCTTCACCACCATCCCTCTTCTTTTAAATTGATTCCATCAAAGTTACATACTTTATTCACTTCTCAATTTGCCTCCATCATATTCGGTGTTGTCCCTCTTTGGTTTTTGTTCTTTTCTAAAAAAAGAAAATCTAAACTTGCTCGAGCTTCTACATTCTATGCCTTCCCTTATACTATGTGGTCTTTTGGTTGCTTCTTCTTCTTCCCACATTGGCTTCCTTCACAAGCTCTAGTCTACCTCTTATTTATTTTAAATGCATCAAAATAATCCTCCCATTTCGCCCACGTGGGATAATCTCCTACCAGCCTCCTTTGCATGAGCTTAAACCCTCTCCCGACTACATAGAGTTGTGTCTTTCTTACCTCTTTCATGCCTCCTCCTTTTCTTGTTCAATGTATTTTATATCATCTAACTCTTCCATTTGGTGCAACCTTTGAGTTGCAATCAGATTTTCTTTTCAACTGCTCTCTTGGAGCCTTTCATTTTATCCTCATGGCTTTTAATATTCCTCTCCATTTTTAATTATGCTTAAACTTTTATCTTCACACATGGAGAGTGGAATCAAACTTTAAATATTTATATGGATTTCTTCCAAATAAACATTTAGAGGAATCAATAAACAAGATTTTTGGAGGTTTGAATCAATTGCAATAACATTAAAAATGCCACCAAAAACTAAAAAAAAATCCAAAATGGAAGAAAATCAAACAAACTATTTTTTTCAATTGATGTGGATCGCGTGTGAACCTAGATGCTCCTGCATCAATATACCTCAATATATGTCCATGAATAGTTAGATGATCTACTAGTTGCATGTAGCTAGAAGCGATTCAACATGCTTGGGTGCAAAAGAGGACCATGCCTAGCATAAACGTACCCACCCAAATGCATCAGAATAGTTTGTTTGGTCACACAAATTACATAACGAAAGTTGCACCACTTCGCAACTTTCAACTACTTGCATTTGACAATTTTTTCCCCAAGTAAAAATTTTAGAGAGGTTATTGTAGAGGGACCCAACGTGATCCCATAGGCTCAAACAAGAAGTTTCTAAGCATCATGGTATCTATGTAACAACATGCTGAAGTTTTTAGCCATTTTGAACTTTGGACTCTTAAGGGATTCAACCAATTGAATGTAGCTCAAAGTGATTCAACATGTTTGGGTGAAAAAGAGGACTATGCATAGCGTAAAATTACCCACTCGGATGTGTTTTAACAATATGTTTGGTCACACGAGTTGCAGAACAAAATTTGCACCACTTTGCAACTTTTAACTACTTGCATTTGACAACTTTTTCCCCAAGCGAAAAGTCTCCACCACAAGAAAATGCCTCCGAGATAGAAAAAAATGAGAGATTTTATTGTAGAGGGGTCAACGCAAACCCATAGTCTTAGGCAAGAAGGTTCTAAGCGTCATGGTATCCGAATAACAACATGCTGAAGTTTGTAGTCATTTTTTACTTTGGACTATTAAGGGATTTTGTCGATTGAATGTAGCTTGGAGCGATTCAACGTGTTTGGGTGTGAAAGAGAACCATTCCTATTCTAAACAAACCCACCTGGATGCATTGGAATAGTTTGTTTGGTCACAAAAGTTGCAGAATGAAAGTTGCACCACTTTGCAACTTTCAACTACTTGCATTTGAAAACTTTTTCTCCAAGCAAACATTTGTCACCATGTGAAAACATCTCTGAAATAACAAAAACTGAGAGAGGTTATTATAGAGGGGCCCAATGCAAACCCATAGGCTCATATGAGAAGTTTCTCAGCATCACGATATCTGAGTAACAATATGCTAATGTTTGCAATCATTTTGTACTTTGGACTCTTAAGGGATTTTGCTAGTTGAATGTAGCTCGAAATGATTCAGCATGTTTGGGTGTGAAAGATGACCACACCTAGCATAAATGTACCCACTTAGATTCATCATAATAGTTTCTTTTGGTCACACAAGTTACAGAATGAAAGTTGCACCACTTTGCAACTTTCAACTACTTACATTTGACAACTTTTCTTCAAGCAAAATTTTGCCACCATGGGAAAACGCCTCTGAGATAGAAAAAACAAAGAGAGGTTATTGTAGATGGGCCCAACATGAACACATAGGTTTAGATGATAAATTTATAAGCATCATGATATCTGAGTAACAACATGCTAAAGTTTGCAGCCATTTTGTAGTTTGGACTCTTAAGGGATTCTATCAGTTGAATGTAGCTCAAAGCGATTCAATGTGTTTGGATGTGAAAGAGGACCATTTATAGTGTAAACATACCCATCCAGATGCATTGAAATAATTTGTTTGGTCACATGAGTTTCAAAATGAAAGTCGCACCACTTTGCAAGTTTCAATTACTTGTATTTGACAACTTTTTTCCCAAGCGAAAAGTTGCCAACATGGGAAAACGCCTTTGAGATAGCGAAAAAAAGAGAGTTTATTGTAGAGGGGCCCAATACAAACCCATAGGCTTAGATGAGAAGCTTCTAAGTATCACGGTATCTGAGTAACAACATGCTAAAGTTTGTAGCCATTTTACACTTTGGACTTAAGGGATTCAGCCAGTTGAATGTAGCTTGAAGTGATTCAACATGTTTGGGTGTGAAAGAGGAAAGTGCCTAGTGTAAATATACCCACTCAGATGCATTGGAATAGTTCATTTGGTGACATGAGTTGCAGAATGAAAGCTGCATCACTTTGCAACTTTCAACTACTTGCATTTGACAACTTTTTTCCAAAGTGAAATTTCTCCACCACAAGAAAATGCCTCTGAGATAATAAAAATTGAGAGAGGTTATTGTAGAGGGGCTCAACATAAACTAATAGGCTTAGACAATAATTTTCTAAGCATTATGGTATTTGAGTAACAACATGCTGAAGTTTGCAGCCATTTTGCACTTTGGACTCTTAAGGGATTCTACCGGTGGAATGTAGCTCAGAGTGATTCAGTGTGTTTAGATGTGAAAGAGGACTATATCTAGTGTTAACCTACCCACCCAAATGCATCAAAATACTTTTTTTGGTTACACGATTTGTAGAATAAAAGTTGCACCACTTTGCAACTTTCAACTACTTGCATTTGACAACTTTTTCCCCAAGCAAAAATTTGCCACCACGGGAAAACACTTTTGAGATAGTAAAAAATGAAAGAGATTATTGTAGATGGTTCCAACAAAAACCCATAGGGTTAGACAATAAGTCTCTAAGCATCACGGTATCCGAATAACATGTTGAAGTTTGCAACCATTTTGCACTTTGAACACTTAAGGGATTTTGTCGATTAAATGTAGCTTGGAGTGATTCAACGTGTTTGGGTGTGAAAGAGGATTGTGCCTAGAATAAATGTATCCACCTATAAATTTTGGAACATTTCATTTGGTCACATGAGTTGTAGAATGAAAGTTGCACCACTTTGCAACTTTCAACTACTTGCATTTGACAACTTTTTTTCCAAGCAAAAAGTCGCCACCACGGGAAAACACCTCTGAGATAGTGAAAATCGAGTGAGGTTATTGTAGAGGGGGCCAATACAAACTCATAGGCTTAGATGAGAAGTTTCTAAACATCGGGGTATTTGAGTAACAACATACTAAAATTTGCAGCCATTTTGTACTTTGGACTCTTAAGGGATTCTATCAGTTGAATGTAGCTCAGAGTGATTTAGCATGTTTGGGTGTGAAAGAGGATCGTTCCTAGCATAAACATACCCACTTGAATGTGTCAGAATAGTTCATTTGGTCACATGAGTTACATAACAAAAGTTGTACCACTTTGCAACTTTCAACTACTTGCATTTTATAACTTTTTTCCCAAGCGAAATTTCACCACCACGAGAAAACGCCTCCAAGATAGTGAAAATCAAGAGAGGTTATTGTAGAAGGGCTCAACATAAACCCATAGAATCAGAAGAGAAGTTTCTAAGCATCATGGTATCTGAGTAACATCATGCTAAAGTTTGCAACCATTTTGCACTTTGGACTCTTAAGGGATTTTGTCGGTTGAATGTAGCTCAGAATGATTCAGCGTGTTTGGGTGTGAAAGAGGACCATGCCTAGCATAAAAGTACCCACCCAGACACATAGAAATAGTTTTTTAGGTCACACAAGTTGAAAAACAAAAGTTGCATCACTTCACAACTTTTTCCCCAAGTGAAATTTTACCACCACGGGAAAACACCTCTGAGATAGTGAAAACCGAGAGAGGTTATTATAGAGGGGTTGAATGTGAACCCATAAGCTCAGACGATAATTTTCTAAGCATCATTGTATTTGAGTAACGACATGCTGAAGTTTGTAGTCATTTTGCACTTTGGACTCTTAAGGGATTTTGCTAGTTGAATGTAGCTCAGAGTGATTCAATGTTTTTGGGTGCGAAAGAGGATTGTGCCTAGCATAAACGTACCCACCCAGATGCATAAAAATAGTTCATTTGGTCACACGAGTTTCAAAATAAAATTTGCACCACTTTGCAACTTTCAACTACTTGCATTTGACAACTTTTTCTCCAAGCAAAATTTCACCACCACAGGAAAACGCCTCCAAGATAGCGAAAACCGAGAGAGGTTATTGTAGAGGAGCCCAATAAAATCCCATTAACTACATAAATTTCCATATAATGTTAATTCATTTATAATATTATGCTTTCTTTATTGGAGACCACTATCATTCTCTTATTCAAGGTGATCGTCCATAGTTTCTTGTAGATTGCCCTTCTCCCTTAGAAAATGTTTTCTTCTAATTTATTGCATTGGTAAACCTTGTTGTACCTTCTTTGTTCAGATTGTGACTTCCATAAGGCTACAAGGATTCATTAGTTGGTATTAGATTTTCATTAATATCCTTTCACTTTTGGAATTCCATACAAGGTCTCTTAAATCACCGTGATATCCTCTTCATGTCATTGTTTCATCTTCACAAATCCTTCATCTGTCAATGTCTGGTATGATTGTCATTTTATCCTATTTGGTGACTTTCATAATTTTTTGAAGTTATTGTCCCTTTGTTTTTGTAAGAAACCTTCATATAGGATATCACTATCATCCTTCATTTGGACTGTAACCATTTGAAATGGTTGTCCTTTTAAAACTTCCTCTTATTATGTATAAGAGTAAGCATTAATGATTTGCATTGGCTTTGACTGTGACTAACATTCTCATTTCTTGTTATCTATTTCTCATTCATGACATATAGTGCAATTTCTTAGATGTCTTGAAAGTTCAACTCATTCATAAAGCTATGATTGTCTTTATTTTCATTTTGTAACATGTCGAGCCATCATAATCTCCTCCTTGATGATGAAGTTCATGCCCTTGGTTTTTCTTTAAGAGAAAGTATTGCTTCCTTTAATGCTACCCATGTGTGGTTTCACTCTACCATGTGATGTCACTACCCTTAGTACTTTATTACAATCACAAGGATTGTCATATCAACTTATTCATTATGAACATGACTTCCCTTTGCATGGATTTTCCATTAATAGGTCTGCAACCTTGTCTTTTATCTCAAGGAATGTTGATTGTCCTTTCTTGGTCCCCACTTTTATAGATATGCCCTTCTCATATTTATCTTTATACTACAGTCTTATTACTTTCAAAATGGTCATCAAATCCTTTTTGGTGACTGTGTATGGTACCATTAAAACTATCCACTTTAATTTGTCTTGATGGTGCAGGCATAGCAACATGATATTTTCCTTCTTTTGTGGATTTTCCTCTACTATGACTAAGTGATTGTCCTCTTAGGTTTGTTAATCACTCGGTGCATTCTTTCCATGCTATGAACAAGAAACTTCTATCATGAATAAGGATGCAGTACGCATACTTGTAGCATACTCTTTATGACACAAATTATTGATGACTACCCTTGTTTGTTAGCATTGTGACTATCTCTTGTACACTTGCCTTGTGACTAACTTGCCAAGCTCACTAGCTTGCCAATTTGGTAGGGTTGACAAGGTAGGGGCAGCACATTCCTCATAGAAATGGGGTCTCATGATGATTTAAATCACCATAAGACCTCATTTCTATGAGGCAGCGTAATCATCATGAGACCTCATTTCTATGAGGCATACGCTGCCCCTACCTTGTCAACCCTACTGAATTGGCAAGCTAGTGAGCTCACTAGCTTGCAAATTTGGTACGGTCGAATCTAAGAACCTGCAACCCAATTATAGAATTTAGAAATACATTTTAATTTCTAGAAAAAAAATCTAATTTTGAGTCCTAATTTAATGAAGGAAAAACTATAAATTGATGTTCTAGGATCCCCTTTGACAAAATGGTAACAATCAACCTAGATTATGTTGAATCAAGAGTGAAGGACAAGAAAATTCTATATGTTGTGACTAAAAGTCTATGATTTTTATAACAAATTGTGGGAAATGCATTGTCTTGTGATACCTCGCAATTATCACTACTAAAAATAAACTTTGTTTATCACACTTAAAGACCCTATTATTATATAAGTTGGTAAATAAACTTTTTGAAACCTTAGATTGTGAGAAACATAAATTGAAGAAACAAGACTAAAACCCTATGTGTTTTAACAAACTACTAGTATTCATGATTATTAAATCCTTACAAAACCATCAAAAACCTTAGGTACTTGTTACCAATTTTTATTGTCTTGCTTAAAATTAGTAATCATAAGAGCAATTACTTGGTGAGGTACATAAATTTTTATTCCAAGTCATCCAACGAAATTTTATTCTCAGAATGAAAAAATGTTTAGGAATGATTTGAAAAATAATTCAACAGTTCAGACTAAGCTGGTTCAATAGTTTAACAAAGGAAAAAATAAACAAATTTCATTGAAGAAAACAATGTTCAGGTTGAACCATTCATTTACTTGATTTGATTCTTAATCATTGCAGACATAAGAAAAGGAATGCAAGAAAATCAATTTTGATTACATAATATGTTTTAAAGAAATTGCAATTGCATTGTTTCATTGTGCAATCAGAATAAATGCATAAATTCATCAGATAAATGAAGCCATTGCATATCATGAACAATTCATTTATTGAGAAAATGTTATGTCATCCCACACAAGCCATGGGAGTAGCCTTTTTTAAATTCCTAATCAAATGTTGAATGAAAGAAAGAATGCATTACACAACTGGAAATAATGTAAGAGCAAGGGGAGAAGGTGATTTTTCATTGTTTGGAATGATGAATCATCATCGCAGTCATGTGGACTTCATGTCTATCTCTAGTATCGGTGTCGACTCCAGCTCCAAGATTTACCTGCAAAATTGTGAGGAGTGGTGTTAGAGCAATGAGGGATCGCATTCTACCTTATTCCTACATTACCAAAAGAAATGGAATGTACATCCTATCAATCATTCACCAATTAAAAAGAAAAGAAGAGCATCAAAAAGAACCATTGAATCTGTTGTTTTTTCTAACTTGTTTGTGTTAAGTGCAGGTACAAGAAACAAATCAAAAAGGAAATCATTGATTTATTTTTTCATAACTGGTTTTCGTCATGTGCAGAAACAAGAAATGTAATGTTGTTGTTTATTCATCAATTTCAGAATGAGTAGGGTAAAATGTGGCTCCCACAATAGTAGAGCCCATCTCATTGAGTGTTTTATGCAAAGTGAATATCATGAAGTCAAATTGTGTTCCAGAAGACAACTTCATTTGAAAGAGATAACTGCATCATTATGATACATGCAGGTGTTTGTGTTTCAGTGCATACAAGATATTTCATGACAGTCACTACAAACTTATAAATTTGGTCATTCATAAGTTAGAACTCATAAAGGACAATTTTTTCACAGGCTATAGTATTTCATGACAGTCATAGCAATATACTTTTCAGGATGGAGACAGTGAATGCAACAATAACTGAAAAATGATAAAATCAAGGGTGCAGCTACAAAAAGAGAGTATATGCTCACATCAAAGTAAAATTTGGATTTCTGAGAGCAACATTATACAGTCAGAATGTAGGAAAAGTGTGAAACCAGTGAAAAACATTCTGGAAACATGTTCTTTTCATAAATCAAAATATCCAGAAGCCATGGAAGGAGCTTATATAAAAAAATATATATATTTTGAAGCAACATATTTGGATTTTGTCTTATAAATCTGGATTTGAACTAATTTTCATGTTATACTTGTTGAAAATAATGAAGCTACAGGATCTAAAATTTGGAAATGGAAAAACCTTTCAAAAATGAATACCCAGATTGGGAATCTATTACTGTCGTAACTCATTCAGGAAACATTATATAGTCAGAATGCAAGAAAAGAGTGAAACCCGCTATGGCAGTTTTGAAGGTTGATTTCCCAGTTACAAAAAAAAATCATAAAAAGTGAGGTATGGCACCTTGATAACCCAGAGAAAGCTTTTGAAATCACAGAGAAGAGCTTGTTTTCTGCAATGCATACAGACCCACCTGGGGTTTTTTTTTTTTTTGAATTTAGAGCCCAAAATGGTCATTACAGGGGTCGGCCATGGGTGAAATGGTGTTTTTCATGTCTACAATAAGGGATAGAAGCTCAAAAAACATATATTCATGGTGCCAAAGTCAAGAAACTAACACAAAAAGAGAGCAAACTTTCCAAGACAGAATATCAAAAAAACTCAGATGGAGAATAAGCACAGCTAGGCCATGGCCATTGAGAAAATAGATGGAATTCTGAATTCTACCCGCACTGTGCAATGGCATTAAATCTTTTGTAGATCATTTTCTTTTTTACAAGACAACAATTTGTTATGGAACATTGAATGAGAAAGCTCTAAAATAAGGAGGAAAACGTGGGTATACCAGTCTCCAATGGCATCCATGGCTGAGAGTTGAAGAAAGTTAAAATAAATATAGGAATTTAGAAATGAATAAACCCATGTCTCCTTATAAGGGTGTCAATAACATCCTGTGTAAATCTTACAAAAGGATTTGCAAAGATTTATGAAGATCTCCCAGATCAAAAGGCGGAATAATGCTTACCTTATGTTTCATTGCATTATCTTTTGGAGTGAAAGAGGAAAATATATAGGAGGTTCCAAGCCAAAGCTTGTCCAATGGTATCCATGGAGGCCACAAAGAAACATAGACAAAGCACATAGGGAGAAAAATGTCAAAAAATGGAGATCGACGCACCCTTAAAATTGAGAAAGCTTCAAAAATGGCGAAAAACACAGACTTCCAGATGGCGGCTAGGGTTTGAGCATGTCGGCCTCTCTTCTTCTCTGACAGTGTAAGAAAGGAAATGAAGCTTTTTGTTTTCATTTTAGGGTTAACCCTAGAAGATTCAATGGAGAAGACTTTTGTTTAGCCTTAAGTTTTTTATATAAAAAGGACCTTTACTCTTTTTGCTTGGGGACGTGGTTTCCATATAATTAATTTTTAGGTAAGTCTTTAGTTATCTCTTAAGACTTAGTAAATACAAAGTCTTTTGTATTTAATTCAGATTTTATTTTATTTATTTTGCATTATGTTCCAAATTGTAAATCTTTATTTGAAGTGATGAGTTATAAATCACTTCAAATAAAAGATATTTTTGAAATGCAAAAGTAAAGTGCTATGATATGACTTAGTCAAAAGAGTTCAAATGGAGCTCGAAGACTTTCATAAATCTTGGAGATGACTGAGAAATTTTTGCCAACATGTGGAGCAAAGATAGCTAGTTTGGAGCACGAAATCAGGGGTTCACTTCAGTTTTTGAATTCCTTTTGATTCCATTTGATTCAAGGAGTGATTTGAGGCACTGACATGGAGTTATCTTTCAGTTTTGAACCTAATTTGTAGGGGTGTTTGTTAGCATATGGCTCACCAAGTTGGTGAAACTTTGACAACTCTTGTTGGAGTTGGTTGGCATTGCATGCCTTGTTTGGAGGAGAAATTTGACAACACATGTGATTTTGGAGCCAAAATTCAATTTCGAATTTTGAAGACAATTTCTATAAGTCTTTCTTTTCTTTTAGTGGAGGGGTTAGTTCTTAGTTTGGAGATTGTTGAGGAAAATACTTCTCACTTTTGTAACTCATAATATTTTGGCAGATGTAATACAAATCCTCATTTTTTCTTTGTTGTTTAGTATTGGTTGTGAATTGCAAGATAAAATCCTATGTAATCCTCTATTTTATCATTTTCCTTCGATGTTGAATGCAAAAAAAAATTATGTCATAGTGCAAGTCTATGTTAGTGATCTCTTTTTATGCTTCTATATCTGTGAAAACATCAATTTTTTCCTTGTGTTTAAGTATTATAACAGTCAGAACCTTACATAGAATCATTTTTGCAGACATATATCACTATGTTGTGAGATTGTTTAGTTCTATTGATTTTTTTGTGAGTTTCAACAACTTTTGGGTCAAAATTCTTACCATTGGTGTACCACCTTTTAGTGATAAATTTTTCATTCCAAGCATCTCTTTCTACTCTTTTCCTCATCAGATTTTAGTTTTTACCAGAAAAGTCAAAGGGGACCAACCCATAATCCAGAGGTTCACTTCATTCCTTGGTCACCCACAACCTCGAAGTGTTCCAATGTGTCAATAGGTTGGTACAATTAATACTTAGCAAGGGTGCAAACCTTATTTGACAACAGTACCTAAGTATGAATTTTAATACTTTTCAGGGTGTTTCACTTGGAAAATTCTTGTGCTCTAAAAAATGTTTGCCACTTTAACTTGTCACTTTTTTTTCTAATTAGAAGATAATATTTTTTGATGTTCTTCACCAAAACTTCTTCCCCAAGTCAAATTTATTTTTTTATGGTTTGTACCCCAAAGGAGCATGCCTTAAGGATCTTTACCATGACTAACATGCACAAAATTGTATGCTTTGATGCTCTTCACCACTTTTTAAAACTTAAATAAATTTCAAGCCTAACAAAGCATGTTATGGGATTTTTCTTGCCACGAAATCCTATACTTAAGCAATTTTATCATTTGGAAGTGGATTTTCCAAACAAATGGGCACACTTTGAGGTCTTTGAGAGCTCACCAGCTTGCCAATTTGGTAGG
Source organism: Sequoiadendron giganteum (assembly GCA_007115665.2). NCBI lineage: Eukaryota > Viridiplantae > Streptophyta > Pinopsida > Cupressales > Cupressaceae > Sequoiadendron > Sequoiadendron giganteum. The sequence continues at coordinate 272,025,693 of CM021103.1, read as the reverse complement.
GTTGACAGGTTACGAGCAGCGTATGTCTCATACAAATGGGGTAAATCACCATGAGACCCATTTTCTATGAGGCATATGCTGCCCCTATAAATCACCATGAGACCCCATTTGTATGAGGCATACGCTACCCCTACCTTGTCAACCCTACCAAATTGGCAAGCTAATGAGCTCACTAGCTTTCCAATTTGGTAGGGTTGACAAGGTAGGGGCAGCATATGCCTCATAGAAATGGGGACTCACGGTGATTTACGACTCCATTTCAATGAGGCATACACTACCCCTACCTTGTCAACCCTACCAAATTAGCAAGCTAGTGAGCCCACTAGCTTGCCAATTCGGTAGGGTTGACAAGGTAGGGGCAGCATATGCCTCATATAAATGATGCAAGGAGTTCTAGGGTTTATAGAAGAGCAAGAAAATATTCCTTTGTACAATATAACACATTTTTTATGATTTTCTCATAAATCCACATGCTTTTCCTTCAAGAAAACTTTAAATGTAAACTATAAACCATTACAACTAACTTTAAATGTAATATACACATTTAATTAAGGAATATATTAAGGAATATACACATTTGCATGTATTAATTTCTCATAATTTTTGTATATCAAAAAATACACTAAGTCAATAATAAATATTACAAGAGTGATGGAAGAACATATTGAAAATCCTCCCATTTCTCAATACTTGTAGCAATACATGCAGGGAAATAATCATCCCATTTGCAGCCCAGATCATGAAATATATTGTACAAGAAGAAACAAAAGGAGTTGCTGCCTATTTTATTTTCTCCAATCCATCTCAGGTGGCCCAATTATTTGCATTCCAAAATTCTTCAAAACATGTACATCCCCTGCTCCCTTGGAAACACCTAGGTAGTAGCCTCTTTGTGGTTGTGTACTCTCACTAGAATTTGGTCCACAAAAACTCTATAGTCACAAATGCATCAATGATAGTCCTAAATGCATATGACATCAAACACCAGTAGAGAATAGCAACTTAAAGGTAGTCAATAGAGAGCAGCATATAATTATCATTTTGCAAGTTAACAATAATGCAATTTTGCAAACCCTTCTACAATCAAACTTAAATGCTTCAAAGAAAGCAGTGATCAATAACATGACTTTACAAATTCAATGTCCATGTACTTACAAATTAGTCTACAGAACTATGTGGGTCTGCTCTACTCTTTATTGTGTCAAGTATTGCCTTGTGGTCAAACTCACACTTTTCACAAGTTCTTATTCGCAAGTCTGCCCTTATATTTGATCAAATGAATGTTGGTTGCAACTAAAAGGTTTGAGTAGTGAAAAATCTTTCGATGTGTGTCGAATTCCTCAAACAACCAAACTACAACATTTTTTATTGGGTACCTTCTAAGCCATGTTCCAGTAACAACCACTTAACCTATAGGATATTCTATGTTTTCTCCATCTATAACTGGGGCCTCCAATTTCTTTTTGGCCTCGATACAACAACACAAGTAATAATTTGTACCCTCTTCATTATCTTCATCTGCAATCATCGCATAAACATGTTCTACATTGATATGTTCATTGTTGTGCAGTTTTTGCACACACGCCTCACTGAAGGTGGGGACCATCTTTTTTTGATTTTTGGTGTCTTGACCCTTATTTTCTGGGGGTTTTCACTTGCTTGGGCTTGTGCTTTAATGTCCATTTTTCCAATTGAAGTGGAACACTTATGAATTTTATTGAAAAGCTTGAGTTCTAAATGCATTCCGTAGATTTCACTGTTTTCGAGAAAATCCGCCCTGGCCGGATTCTCCCTGTTTTCTTCGATGTCCGGAAGTGACTTCCTTTTGACCCGGATCTGGGAAAGTCTGTGTCGTCCGGATTTCCCTGAAGTTCGTCGCCGTGTTGAATCCCCGGGTTTTTGTGGTAATGGATGTTTTGTCGATCACATTAATGGCGTTTGTGTGGATGTTTTGGGACATAGATATATTGAATTTTGGGAGGTAATTGATCATTCAAGTTTTCTTATTTGCCTATCATTTGAGCTTGAGTCTTGGAGCTTTTGGTGTTTTGCTGAATTTTGGATTTCAAAGCCATTTCAACTATTGTATTGGAATTTTGTGTGCTTGGATTGTATCTTGCTTGAGTTCGACGGTTATCTATTGGCATCACCAATTCCAGTCCTTTCGCTCCCATGGTATGTTGAAATGCTCCTTTACTTTATTGATTTCGAATTGCTTTGCTTCATTTTCTTTTGAGTCCTTTGTGGTTTCCTAATTTCCTTGGGTATGCGTGTCGTCATTGGGCGTTTTGGGGGTTTGCATTGTTGTACTAGTCTAATTGGTTGGTCATTGATGTTTTATGCTTGGTATGGTATTGTTTCCTTTGGGCGTTTGCTTGTATTGGTCTTAAAACTCTCCACTTTGGTGTGTGAGCAAGTCGTGCCTTGTTCCCTATGCTTTCATGGTAGACATTTTAGGGTTCTTAACCTAGGGCATAGCCAATCCTCCTAGAATTATTGTGAGGAGTATTATAAATTTGTATTTGATCCGTTGGAGGTCTAGGTTAAATCATTGTCAAAATACAGGCCTTAGATCCAGAGTTATTTCAACCATTTTGGTGAAGTAAGAAAGATGTGGATGGATTTGGGTTTTCGAGGTCCTCGCAGAATTCTGCTCCCCTCGAATTTCCCTAGCTTTCCCTATTCTTTCTCTCTTACCACTTTTTCCTGGATTTCGTTTGTCTCACCAAAATCCACTTCTTCTAGATTTTCCTAGTTTTCGTGGTTGGTTCGTTTTGCAATTTGATGCTTTAGTAATGATATATCTGGTTTTCGCCAAAATCTGTTCCCTCCAGATTTTCCCAAATTTTTCGTGTCTCTTCCATTTTCTCGGGTTAGTTATAACTGTTCCTATTTTCGCCAAAATCCATCTTTGGCAGATTCTTCCGAGTTTTTCTGGGAAAATGTTGAATTTGATGGTTATGAAGGATTTATTTATTGATGACGTATTTGATAGATTTAAATGAACTTATGCTAAGTATCTCTTGGGATATTCCTTTGTTGATTGATAGATGAAAATGATATTTTTGGAGTTTGCATGCTTGGTTCATTGGAATCCTCCTGGTCCGGATTTTCCTAAAAATCCTCTCCAATGTGGAATTCGCGAAGGGGGATAAATCCTGAACTTTTGAATACTGATTTCCTGAACTTGTTGTTTCTTGTGCATCTGATTGTGGTTATCTTTATGTCTTTGCAGGCAGGGATAGAAGTAAGATAGGCAAAATACAGTGCATGTTGGGTTTGTTATTCCAGGATGGTTGGAAAAAGGGTTGAAGAGAAAAATGGTGATAGTGAAGGATGCTCCTCCTGATTGGGATGCCCTTATGGCTAAAGTGGAAAAGGGAAAAACTAAGAAGAAAGCTAGAGTTGTGTCTCAGATTGAGAGAGATGGGCTAGGTAACAGGGTGGCCCATATTGCTACCCCTGCTCTGAATAAAGATAGAGACAATGTGACTGCCCAGGATTATCATGTACAAAATGTTAACTTGGGGCATGCTTCTGTGGAGTAGGATATTGAGGAATATGAAGGCTCCAGTGTTGTGATTGTGGGAAAATTGAAGAAGGCAGTGAAAACTAGGCATGAGCTAGAGAGGGAGAATGAAAAACTGAAGAAGTACTTGCAAGAATTGATGAAACCCTTGCAAGCTATTGGCTCTTCCTCCTCTGCTGCTGGTTCTTACCTTAAGAGACAATCTCTGAGTTGGAAAAGATGAAAGGCACCACACATGCTATAGTTGCTTGGTTACAGGGTATCCAAACCAAAGGATATGATGCTATTAAGGACATTTTGTCAACTGGAGGGGATTCTATGAGATCAATAGATTGGTTGAAGGTTGTATTAGCTCAGGATAAGGATGATACTAACCTCCTACTGTAGAAGACCACAACAATCATGGGGTTCACTAAAGATAAACTAGTAAAGTGTGGGATTCTTCCTTTTCTAAGAGTTTCTAAAACCTTGGGAATGGTTTGAAATCCTTCAAATGAGGCAGAAGGCCTTGAAGAAGATCCGTAAACTGGCAAGGTAGGTTGAGGACACTTTGATTGGTATCCATGATAAGTGTATCTCATTCTTTGAGGTCATAACTAGAAGGAAGAAGTTTTCTCCAAAACATATTAACTTGGAGCAACTTAGGAAATGGTGGAGAGATGGTTATTCTCCAGTCAGTGAAGGGCCAGTTACTGGGCATCGGCTTGATGATGCTGCAACTTATATTGCAGTCATGGATAGATACTTGACTAATAGGGTGGATTGGGATGGTACAGTTAGGCAGGCAAGAGATGACATCAAGTCTCCTGAGAGAAGGATTAGGGTTTTGCATGTGCCACCTATTGTTGAGTTGGATAGGGTCCTGTTGGTTGTACATGGTGAAGAAGATCGAGCTAGAGACAACGATGGGGAGTAGCTATATAGGGTTACATTGAGATTTTTGCTTCCCATTATTCACATGTACTAGGCCGACCTTTTGGTATCTTGGCCATTTTTGATGAAATTGGTGCCAATGGCACATTTCATTTTATATTTGAATATCTTTGAGGCCGACCTCTTGTAGGTCATGTTTTTATTGTAAATTATCTTTTTGGGCCGACCTATCTTAGGGATTCTCTATAAAATAGGCATGTTGCCTCATTTGAAGATATAGAAGGATAGGTAGATTGATAAGGATAGAGATAGATAGAAAATAGATAAGTGATATTAGAGTGAATTAGGGTTATTCACAAGCAAGTGTTGTAACAGAAAACTGGAGTTGTTGCTGTTTTGGATGATTTAATACAAGAGAGATATTGTGTTTGGTATCTATCTTCTGAAATTTCATCTAGCATGGTTCTTGTTGTTCTATCTTTGAAATTGCTTATAATTTTAGAGTTAAATGTTTTGATAATGCTTAGGGTTTCATGTTTGGAATGTTTGCAGCCATCTCTATTCCATACTTTTTGTAGTTAGTTGATTGTTAGCTGCTTTGCAAAGTTAGCCTAGACTTAAAATTGTGCTTAGTTCAATTGTAAAGGTTTTCTCATCTCAATTGCAATAGAATTGGTTGAATGAATGTTTGTGATTTTAAAATCTTTAAATACCCTAGAAGATTGCACTATTTCTATGAAATTGCAGATTCATCTGGGTCAAACAGAAAGTAGTTTATGAAAGATCGGTCCATTTTGAGCATTTTGTCCTTTAGCATTTTCAATCTTAGGGTTAGAAGTAGTCTTAGAATCATTTCTGAAACCTTTATCTTTTGTTATTTCTTTATTATCAGGGTTCAAATCAATATTTTAGGTATCAATTTATTGTTTAGATTTGATAAATTCAAATTCTAGTGTTTGCTCGTAGTAAGGTCCCATTGTGTTTACCAGCATTTTCACATTTATCACTGAGTTGTTTTGTTGCATTTTCAAGACCTGACATTAGAGACCTTGGGGTTATCTCTTTTCCCATAGATATTTACCTTTCAAGAGAGATAGGATATCATATTCTGTCTGAGTTGTTGTTGTGCAGAAAACACCATCAAAATTCATCTTGTTAGATGTATTTAATGAACATCAAAATAAAACCTGAAAGTAAGATATATTACCTCATTCTAGTAGGTCTGATACATGATCAAAGTCAATGGATGATTTGTGTCAACATTAGGAAGGTCAACAACATCAGGGATAGATCACATACTTTCAATCGAAGGTGAAATTGATGACATACCTTGAGATTGACATGTAAATGATGTTGTACCTCCAACTTCAGATGTTGTTTGTGGAGTGCCTTCAAATAGAGATGTGTTTGTTTATGTACTTTCAAAACACAATGTTGTTGATGGTGTGTCTTCAATTGGAAATGTGATTTATTATTTACATGGAAAACCACATGTTGTTGTTGGTTTGTCTTCAAGTGGAGATGTACATTGAACTTCACCTATGGTTGATGATGTGCCCCCAACTTCAGTATCCATTCCTTTCCTTCCATGAACTTTCCTCATTCATGCCCTTTGTTTTTCCAATTGGACATCTCTCTTAGATTGCACGAGAATTTTTGGTTGTATGGGCTGCAATTCCTTTGCTTCATGAGCTACATTTTTTGATTCTCTTCTCCTTGCATTTTTAACTGCATGTTCTTCCGGTGTTAGAGCCTTTGGTCATTTCCTCAACATGATGTTGAATGCTACATGTTCACAAACACATATAGAACCACAAACACACATAGAACAAAAGTAAGTAATGCATTTTATGAAACATATAAATATCATTGATTACATTGTATTTTATGAAACACACCAAAGCATTTTATGAAAGAAGGCAGTGAGTTGTTTAGAATTATCAAACATGTCTATGCTACAACATTTTTCATACATACATCTACCTCCATACTACAAGAAAAGTGAGTAATGCATACATTTTTAAACATATCCATACCATTGATTACATTGCATTTTATGAAACAAGCCAAGCATTTTATGAAACATATTGATATCATTGATTACATTGCATTGCATATATTTAAAACTCAAAGCATTACTTTACATTGCATAACTAATGTGACTTATCAAACATTGTTGTCCCCAACCTAGGGTTTATAGTGAGCTTCAAAAAACCCATAACTTTTGATGCGTCTAGTGAAAATATGTGAAACTTAGTACTAATTTTCTATATGCCTATATGCATGTGCTGAAAAAAGGAGGGTTGCTAAATAGTCATTTTGTGTGAGTTATTGAGGACATTTTTTTAATTTTGCAACTATACTATGTAAAACCTAGTACTTTGAAGGATTTGTACAAAAATTACTTCATGTAAGCGTTGATCAATAATAAGGCTTGGGTTTGAGGGGAGTATTTGGAGTGTGGACAAGTGCTTAGGAGCAAAGAAGTGTCAAACCCATGGTATAAGTTGTTGCCACCTTTGGAAACTAGAGAATCTTGTGTTTATTGTTGTCAAAACCATATTGTGATTGTCAATGAAGCCATGAAGAAGATGAATTCAAAGAAGGGTTTGTGATGCTATATCTTGGAATTATTATTTATTTGGTAATGAGGTAACTTAGAAAGACAATAAGCATTTTCAATCGCATATTTTTTTCCCTTTTTTATTTATTAGAAAGGTAAATGGTAAAAATGAATGGAAACTTGCATTAACAACTATGTCAACTCACTTGAATTTATCTAAGCACATGTGATGAAGGTGAATTTTTTATGGAACACAAAAATTAATGGAAACTTGCATTAACATTGATGAAAGCTCTTAGGTTTTCCAAATTAGTTGAAAATACAAGTTTTCCCACAACCATCACTAATAATGAATTTGAATCTATTATGTCATGTTTTCCATTTTATATCTTCAAGCTCCTAAAAATTAAACTTTTACATGCAACATCCATCTAATTTAATGTTGAATTCTATGTGTAACAATGAAGATTAATAAAATCATCAAATGAATGGTCTAAAAATTGTGAAAAAAAAAAACAAAAAAACTCAATATAAACATCTACCTAAAATGAAATAGAGTGAATTCCACTAGCCATGTTGGAAATGGACTGCTATAAGAAATGCAAATAGAATTCATAAGAAAATTTGTGTTAAGTTGATGTCATTTATATAATTTTAAACATGAATTCATCTAAATTATGTCATGTTTTTCATTTTTCTGTTCTTCAAACTCATAAAAATTAAAAAAATTTATGCAACTCCCATCTAATTCAATGTTGAATTCTATGTCCAATTGTTATGATTAATAAAATAATTAAAGGAATTTAGTTTATATTGTCAAAAAATAAACAAATATACTAAATATAAACATTTCAATATTACCAAAAGAAACATATTACCTAAGATAATGTAAAATGATGTAGAAACTTCAAAATGTCTTCTTCTAAGTTGTCTAGAATGTAGATTGGTGGTTAAAAGGTTGTGGATCAAGCATAGATTCATACAATAGGGAGTCAACTGCATAAAAAAGGTGTTTCTAGGTTGGATAAAGAGTTGAACTAGACAAATGTAGAAGCATGTGGGCCTGAATCATGGGGCCAACCCCTATTTTACCATTTCAAGGTGAAACACATTTGGCACTCACCAAATTTGGAGAGCACCAAATTTGGCAAGTGCCAAATGTGTTGCTTTGAAATGTTCACCTTGCATAGAGAGGAAGGGTGTGAGACTTGAGATAGAGAGAGAGGTGATAGGAGTGAGAGAGATTAGTCTAGGTAGCATGGTAGGGACTAAAACTTGAGAGTGATAGAGACTTGAAAGGGATAGAGATTTATCCAATTAGAGTGGGGGGAAATACCTAACAACGGGAGAGGGGTTGGGAGGGATTAGGCCTGAGAGATACAAAAAGATGAAAGGGGAAGAGAGAGAGGGAGTGTGGGAGATGGGGTTGGAGTGAAATATATTTGTTTAGGTAGGGTGGGAGGTATGCGAGAATTGAAAGAGAAGGAATGTGAGAGAGGACATTGGAGTAAGACAAATTAGTCTAGATAGCCTAGAAGGGAGTGAGACCCGAGAGAGAGAGAGAGACTTGAGAGGGAGAGAGAGTTATTCAGTTAGGGTGGGGGGGAAGACCTAAGAGAGGGAGTGGGAGAGGGAGGGAGTGGGAGACCTAAACCCTCAACCCTAAACCCTCTAACCCTCTACCCTCTACCCTCAACCCTCAACACAATACCCTCTACCCTCAACCCTCAACCCTTAAACCGTAAATCGTAAACCCTCTACCCTCTACCCTCTACCCTTAACCCTTAAACCCTAAACCCTTAAGCCCTCTACCATCTACCCTCAAATCTCAACCCTCTCTCTCTCATCCCTACACCCTCTACCCTTAAACCATAAAGTGTAATCCCTAAACCCTAAACCCTCTACTCTTAACCCTTAATCCATAAACCCTAAACCCTTAAACCCTCTACCATCTACCCTAAACCCTTAAACCCTCTACCCTTAAACCCTCAACCCTCAACCCTCAACCCTTTACACTCTACCCTCAACCCTCAACCCTCAACCCTTTATCCATAAACTGTAAACCCTAAACCCTCTACCATCTACCCTCAACCCTCTACCTTCTCTCTCTCTCATCCCTACACCCTCTACCCTTAAACTATAAATCGTAATCCCTAAACCCTAAACCCTAAACCCTCTACCCTCAACCCTTAATCCCTAAACCCTAAACCCTTAAACCCTCTACCATCTACCCTAAACCCTTAAACCCTCTACCCTTAAACCCTAAACCCTTAAACCCTAAACCTTAAACCATATACCCTCTACCCTTAAACCTCTAACCTCTAGCCTCAACCCTAAACCCTCAACTCTCTCCTCTCTCTCTCTCTCTCTCTCTCTCTCTCTCTCTCTCTCTCTCTCTCTCTCTTATTTAGTTAGGTTGGGGGGAAGACTTGAGAGAGGGAGTGGGAGAGAGATGGAGTGAGAGATAGAGGTATGGGAGACCTAAACCCTCAACCCTAAACCCTTAAACCCTCTACCCTCAACACAATACCCTCTACCATCTACCCTCAACCCAATACCCTCTACCATCTACCCTCAACCCTCTGCCCTTAACCCTTAAACCCTAAACCCTAAACCCTTAAACCCTCTACCCTTAAACTATAAGCCCTAAACCCTAAACCCTAAACCCTAAACCCTTAAACTATCTACCCTCTACCCTCAACCCTTAAACCCTTTTAAACCCAAATAAACTCTCTACTCTAATCCCTCAACCCTCAACCCTCAACCCTCAACCCTCAATCCTCAACCCTCAACCCTCAACCCTAAACCCTAAACCCTCTACCATATACCCTTAACCCTTAAACCCTCTACCATCTACCCTAAACCATTAAAATCTCTACCCTTAAAACATAAAACCTAAACCATAAACCCTAAACCCTAAACCCTTAAACCCTCTACCCTCTACCCTCTACCCTCTACCCTCTACCCTCTACCCCCACTCTCTCTCTCTCAACCCTACACCCTCTACCCTTAAACCATAAACTGTAATCCCTAAACCCTAAACCCTCTACCCTTAACCCTTAATCCCTAAACCCTAAATTATCTACTCTCTACCCTCAACCCTCAACCCTTAAACCCTAAAACCCTCAACCCTCAACTCTTAACCCTCTACCCTTAACCCTTAAAACCTAAACCTTTAAACCCTCTACCATTAAACTATAAACCCTAAACCCATAAATATGTCATTCATTGTCTTCATCTGCAATCACTACATAAACATGTCCTACATTGTCTTCATCTGTAAACCCTCTACCATCTACCTTAAACCCTTAAACCATAAACCATAAACCCTTAAACCCTCTACCCTCTACCCTCTACCCTCAACCCCCTCTCCCTCTCAACCCTACACCCTCTACCCTTAAACCGTAAATTGTAAACCCCAAACCCTCTACCCTTAACCCTTAATCCCTAAACCCTAAACCCTCTACCATTTACCCTCAACCCTCAACCCTCAACCCTAATACCCTAAAACCCTCAACCCTCAACTCTCTACCCTTAACCCTTAAACCCTCTACCATTAAACTGTAAACCGTAAACCCTAAACTCTATACCCTAAACCCTTAAATTGTCTACCCTCTACCCTTAAACTATCTACCCTCAACCCTATGCCCTTAGTTATCAACCCTCTAACCTAAACATTGGATCATCAACCCTCATCTATCTTTGTCCCCCCTCCTCTTCTCTCCTTCTCTCTATCTCACTTCTCCCTCCATCTCTCCCTCCATCCATTCCTCCCTCTCTACCCTAATCCCTCAACCCTATACCCTCAACCCTTAAACCCTCAACCCTCAACCCTTAAACCCTCTACCCTATACCCTCAACCCAATACCCTCTACCCTCAAACCTAATCCCTCAACCCTTAGACACTCAACACTAAACACTCAACCCTAAGCCCACATTCCTCTTTCTCTCTCTCAATCCCTCTCACTCTCTCTCCAGTCTCTCCCTCCTACCTAAGAAAGGGGGAGAGAGAGAGGGGAAGAGATAGTGAGGGAGTGGGAGATGGAGGGATGGGAGAGAGATAGAGGGAGTGAGAGAGACATAGGGAGAGATAGAGGCAGTGAGAGAGAGATAGAGGGAGTCAGTGAGAGAGACCGAGATACAGAGACTTGAGAGAGGGAGAGGGGGTAGGAGGGAGAGACTTGAGAGAGAGAGAGGGGGAGGGAGAGGGTATGGGAGGGAGAGACTTGAGAGAGAGGGAGAGGTAGAGAGGGTGGAATGGAGATGCTTAAGAGAGAGGGAGAGAGAGAGAGGGGGACGGGGTGGGAGGGAGATACCTAAGAGAGAGGGAGAGACATAGAGACAAAGAGATAGAGGGAATGAGAGAGAGAGAGGGGGTAGGAGGGAGATACTTGAGAGAGAGAGAGAGGGAGGGAGAGGGGTGTTGGTGTTTTTTCCCACATAGACAATTTAGTTCTCTAAGAGGTAGCCAACCCCTATCAAGGATGACCACAACAACTAGTGGCCAACTCACGAGAGTCAGTTAGAAACTGATTCTCTCCTACACTTTTGGCTCTGTAGGACCAAGGTGGGTAAACCTAAATGTGTTCATAAGAATGCCTCATAACTGGTCAGAACACCTTCTGTATACAGATCACAATCCCTACACACTCAAGGGGATAGTCATCATTCTTGGTATTGGCAAACTAGAGAATGATTACCGACACCAAACAGCAACGGAATTGACACACTAATAATAAGAAAATACCTCCCATAGGAAGATAGTTTTAATATGTGTTTATGTTCAGTATTTGGATTACCATGCTTAGAGCTTACAGTCTTATACCAAAGAGAAGGTTGCAAACATTATTCAGTGCCTCATCCACTAGGCAACGGAGTCATACAGAGTATAATTCTGATACTGTGAACTTATCTTCATATAGTCTTACTACCATGAGATACTTCAATACATTAAAATAGTACTTCTTCACGAATCATGAGCATATACAGCCATGAACATGTAATTGACTTTTCAAGCATTTGATTAACTCCTTAATTTAAGGCAAGAAAACTAACTACACTTTCAATTAATCGTTGAAACTAAAAAGAGAAACCCTTGATAACTCCATTCCTAATCCATGGCACACACATAGGAGAGTAAACCATTTTAATTTTTGTAGATTTGTTTCAATATCAGTCTTTAAAAAGCATAGCATAGTAACTGTATACAAATCCCTACACGGGATGATTTCCTGAATAAATTTTCACAACATTTCAATCATTAAAACTATCTGTACAGACTCCAAAGTTTCGGACCCAAAAATTCTGACCACCTGCAATGAGCCATGAAATCTCCTTTATATAATAGGAGAGCAACAAGCATTAGGCTACATTGTTAGTACAAAACTGAATTTCAACCTAAAGTGAAATTCAAATTCACATTCCTTATCTTTTGATAACATCGTGTATGATCAAAGGAATCAAAACGGTTACACAATAACCAATCAGAAAACAAAATTTCGTGCAAAGCACGCGCACGTCCACGTCCACAAAATGCAATAGCAGGAATAGACACGTCCAACAAACCTACCATAGGTCACTATCAAGAAAACACACAGCCCCAGTATAGGCGGCCACTTCGAGTCTACGCTTGAGACAGCGATGGAACCACCTTTCCCTGACCAGCCCTATTAGCACAACCTCGAACAATTGGACCCAGTGCCAAAGTAGATATAGGTTCAACTACCAGGACCTCCTCATTTACCACCATGAGCCCTGTTAAGGTGGCCAAGTAAAGCCGGTAGTCCGAATCGGTGTCAGATTCATCAGAATCTGATATGACCACCGAGGATGAACAGCGCACTGGCTTCTTTCCAGTATTTCTAGTACCCCAGGGCACTATGGCACTATGGGAGTAGAAGGCTCCATCATGACCAGAAACCTTCGGGCCCCTAGCCTCGCGCTCCTACGTTAAATTGATTTATCCATAGACAAAACAAAACCTTGCCACACACAGGAGAAGCGACCTTCCTGCACACAAACACAAGAAAATGCAATGCTAATTGCACGCAACTTAGTCATCATTTATAGAATGGCCCAACATGCAAGGTATAATTGCTTGAAAGCAATTCAAGCACTCGAACAATTAGTGACCAAGATAGCCATGAATACTTTCAGTAGGATGGCACTGTTCGCACGCCAGAGAAAATCAGGAGGATATCCTCTGGAGAAGGAAAATCTACGCCATCAATGACACTAGCAAGAGTAAGGCAGCACATGCCACCCAGACGAATCGCACACCCCTCCCCTTGAATTAGAGCCATTGATTTAGAACACATCTGGCAAATCAGAGGGCCAAGACCAAGTCAATGTGTATTAACAATCCACCTTAGCGCCTGGGAAAAGGACATCCAATCACAACCCACGAAGACATGAGGTCAGAACCACACAGTGGGACCCGCATAGCCCTACTTGCAAAAGAAGAAGGCTACGTGTCACACCCTCCCTGACCTCACAGTATCATTAAGATCATTTACCTCGATCATGCGAGGTGTGCAAGAAGTCACAATTAACATTGTTATTAATGACCTTGCTAGTGAAGAGATGGCCACACGTCACCGCCAACACCTCAGGATCAAAACCCACACATCCGTTCATGCCAGATGGTGACATCTCGCAAGCCTCGCACCATTTTGGTGACGCCAGCAAGAAAACCTACGAGGTCCGCCTAGATCAAAACTTGCGATCAGACAGTTCACCAGGCTTCAAGTGAAACATTCAGGTGGGACCTGCATTAAAACCCCCAGCAGTATAGAAAATAAGCCACCTTGGCAGAAAAAAAAACCAATAAGTCAGGTGAAAGGGTCCAGTACAGTCACGACCCGAGAGGGATAAAACCTCAGTTAAGTGACCGGCTACGCCCAATAGTAAGTCACTATTGAAACATAACAAGAGGGGCTTTGAAACCCCAAATCCCAGCTCGCATCACTTAGAAAATTGAAAGTGTCCCATCAGTGGCTCCGACTGGGGATGTATGCCCCCTGTGGGCATAGCAAGAATCCAGAATTGTTGGTTTCGTAGACCAGATTACCGAATTACACAAGCCCCACTATAGACAAACTACCTTGTTCTATCAACTAGACCTATGTACACAACCTTGGTAGCCCCAGGCCACCAAACAAGAGAAATCAAGGTCTACCTCTATCAAAAACAAAATTCTTCGTTTTCTAATGAAAAAATAGCTTGCAACATTCTCTATCTAATGTTTCAAAACTCAGGAGATGGCCAATATCTTTGAGAATACTATGGTGGCTACTTACACTCTGCCCCTATACTGATCTAACCAATTCTTTTCCCCACCATTTTAAGAGCAACATATGACCATGATAATACTTCACCTTATCCTATTTTTGGTCATATTTCATAGGATGCTAGCTTAGCTATACTAGGAAATGAAAACTTTCATAACTCCTCTGGTCTATAACATCATTTATTCTAGTATCATCAGTTTGCATATTGAACTGAAAATTGTCATATAGAACAGTATGAAAGGTATCCTTATTTCCATCACCTAACCAAGATGATACATAGCTCAAGGAAATTTTCTCCTAGAATTCCCTATTCAAGTTTGGTTGCCACTCTATGAAATAAGTCAATTGGGCGTGTACCAGGGCATTACGAAAGTTAGCAGCATTGGCTATATCATTCTTCAAGGAATGCACAAACACATTCATATCCAACCACTCCATATACATCCCTTCTTGTACCTCTTCATTCATCTCTATATGAAAACCCTCAGAGATAGGCTTAAAAGCATCAATTTCACTTTGATCAAAAAAGATAGAGCAATACGCACTGGCCTCCTTGTACTCAACACTATCTGTTGAATATGTTGCTCTATAAGTGAATATTTCAGCACAATCTAAAAATCCCTTACTGATCACATCAATGCCAGAGGGCAATAACACCTCCATCTCCACTTCACATAGATAATCAAGAAAGACCATAATGCCAATGTATTCATCACAAAAATGGCTACCTCCAAATGTACTCTTCTAATCGCAGATGTCACTATCCTTAGATTGTTCAACATTTATACAGCTTCCCTATTCCAATGCTAATATATCTGAGGTACACTCCAAATATACATCATCTGACAATTGTTCCTTCATGGGGCTCTTCATTCTCGCACAAATTTTGTAGAAATAAAAGCCCTGCTGCATTCTCAATACTGCAATCATAATCACTAGCTTGCAAAATAATCTCAATGATATGTGAATCATAATTAGGATTAGGAAACACAATAGGTGTCTCATACAATCCTACATCATTTTGCCTCTCAATTTCGTCAATACCTATGCAAACATTTTGTAACGAATGAGCACTACCTTTATTTTATGTAGATGCACTCCTGGCCGATTCTTCAATCTCTATCCATTGAATCACTTGAGCCAAATTAGCAGGTTTCAATTCCTCTGGTAAGGAACTCATTCCTAATTCATATAGTTCACAAAATAAATCGATGCATTCATAATCATTAGGTCTTTGATCTATAGGAATTTGTATTAAGATTCCCAAAAATCTCAAGAAAAACTCATACGGTGATTCCTTCTCTTGCCTTCTCATATCATATAGTTCTGATACGCAAGAAATCTGATCATCTTCACTCAAATTGGATTGGGTTTCAACTTGGGTCTTATTATCATCAAACTGCATTGATGGACTTATAATAGTTCTAGCAATAATTTTATCATCAATTTCTTGAATAGCTGGCTCTGACATTCTATTAGTACTAGTTAGGCTAGGATAATCAATACTTGCAGCCGGATACCTCTTCATCATTGAATATTTCATATTATTTTCAATTTCCATACCCAACTGGTATGCTTGGTGCAGAGTAGTAGGTTTTTTATCCATTAATGAAAAACTCATCCTCTTGTTGAAAGCACCTAGATACACAACCAAGCTTTCAGCCTCATTTGGCCGTATTTCTTTAGGGATTTTTTTTAAAGCTCTTGAAAACTTGAGATTAAAATACAGGACTAATTCCTCCTCTTGTATGTGAATTCCCATAAATCCTTTTCTCAATGTGTTGGGATTGATTCTTTCACCAAATTTTTCCATAAAAGTCATCACAACTGATTCCATGAGTTAACAAAAAAAGCAGGCAGATAGGAAAACCAGTCCTTAGCATCACCTTTTAAGGATTGCACAAATAGTTTCATGACAACATCCTCATGACTGATTTCATAATCACCCATTACATCTACAAAGTGTTGTAAATGCTTAGAAGCCAATTATGCAACTTGCCCTGTATATTGAGGCAAATACTTCCTAATTTTCTTAGGAATTGGATTAGGGTAATCACTGATACCACTAAACATAAAAGGAATATACCTTTGAGTTACAAAACTCCCCAAAGGGCTTAATACAACGTGTTCCTTTTGCATATTCATATCTAACCTTACACATGGGAGACTATTCAACAACATATAATTATCAGGCACATCACTTGTTAGCTCAACTAGTAGTTTATTAATGATTGACAATAGCATTCCTTGATTTCCAAGACTTTATGCAATACAAACATGTTTCATAAATCCTTTTACATGTTGCACTACTAGAAGTATGGTAAAACCAATTATTGTTCCCCTTTTTATGCTTGACATATAGTTTGGAACCATTTATAGCCTTAATCAAAAACACCCATTATCATTAGAAGTAGTGAACTGTTTTAGTTTTGATGAAATACCTGTATTTATGTGCAGCATGTATCAACCTATTTTCTAGACTATAAATAGTACAGTTCAGGGATTATTCTTTCATTCACTCACTGGTTCTTCAGATAGAGTCGCCACCTCCTTTCAAAGGACAGTATTTCAAAGCCTTTGATAGCCTGTTCTCTAGGTTCTGCTAGATTTTGGGTTTCAATACCCATTATAGAGTTGCACCATACCATCAGCAATATCCTTCACAATCATAATCTATTACAGTGGAAGTCTAACACATATCTTCACTTTGAACAACAGATTCTGGATAAGCACTTCCAACCTCTCTCTTTTTTTAAATTTCTTAGAAGTTCTCCCTAATAAAATCATCCTTCAATGAATAACTCTAGAACTCCTGAATCCATTGCACAGGAAACCATAGACCCCAAGGGTATTAGGATTAGTTTGAACCATCTTCCTCCCCTTGGGTTCAAAACATTCACTATGTAAATTCATAACAACATATTATCTAATATGACTCTATAACCTCTTGCAACCGGTGATTTAGAGATTTTCCCAGTAGGAGAAATAATTCACAAATTTTCGACCTCTGGTTACAAAAATAAGTCAACACTCTAATGACTCTATAACAGCACCGTCTACAACCAAAACTTCTGAGTTGTTCCCCAGTGGAGTCGCCATTTTCTTGGTGTTTTTTCCCACATAGACAGTGTAGTTCTCTAAGAGGTAGCCAACCCCTATCAAGGATGACTGCAACAACTAGTGGCCAACTAATGAGAGTCAGTTAGAAACCGATTCTCTCCTACACTTTTGGCTCTGTAGGACCAAGGTGGGTAAACCTAAATGTGTTCATAAGAATACCTCATAACTAGTCAGAACACCTTCTATATACAGATCACAATCCCTACACACTCAAGGGGATAGTCATCATTCTTGGTATTGGTAGACCAGAGAATGATTACTGGCATCGAAGAGCAACAGAATTGACACACTAATAATAAGGAAATACCTCCCGTAGGAAGACAAAGTTTTAATATGTGTCTATGTTTAGTATTTGGATTACCATGCTTAGAGCTTACACTCTTATACCAAAGAGAAGGTTGCAAACATTATTCAGTGCCTCATCCACTGGGTAACGGAGTCATACAGAGTATAATTCTGATACTGTGAACTTATCTTCATATAGCCTTACTACCATGAGATACTTCAATACATTAAAACAATACTTCTTCATGAATCTTGAGCATATACAACCATGAACATGTAATTGACTTTTCAAGCATTTGATTAACTCCTTAAGTTAAGGCAAGAAAAATAACTACACTTTCAATTAATCGTTGAAACTAAAAAGAGAAACCCTTGATAAGTCCATTCATAATCCATGGCACACACAGAGGAGAGTAAACCATTTTAATTTTTGTAGATTTGTTTCGATATCAGTAACTAAAAAGCATAGCATACTAATTGTATACAAATCCCTACCCGGGATGATTTCCTGAACAAATGTTCACAACATTTCAATCATTAAAACTATCTGTACAGACTCCAAAGTTTCGGACCCAAAAATTCTAACCACCTGCAATGAGCCATGAAATCTCCTTTATATAATGGGAGAGCAACAAGCATTAGGCTACATTGTTAGTACAAAACTGAATTTCAACCTGAAGTGAAATTCAAATTCACATTCCTTATCTTTTGATAACATTATGTATGATCAAAGGAATCAAAATGGTTACACAATAACCAATCGGAAAACAAAATTTTGTGCAAAGCACGCGCATGTCCACGTCCACAAAATGCAACAGAAGGAACAGACACGTCCAACAAACCCACCACCGGTCACTATCAAGAAAACACACGGCCCTGATACAAGTGACCACTTCGAGTCCGCACTTGAGACAACAACGAAACCACCTTTCCCTGACTAGCCTTGTTAGCACAACCTCGAACAACTGGACCCGGTGCCAAAGCAGATACAGGTTCAACTACCAGGACCTCCTCAGTTACCCCCATGAGCCCAATTAAGGTGGCCAAGTAAAGTCGGTAGTCTGAATCGGTATCAGATTCATCAGAATCCGATATGACCATCGGGGATGAACAACTCACTAGCTTCTTTCTAGTATTTCTAGTACCCCGAGGCACTATGGGAGTAGAAGGCTCCATCATGAATGACAACCTTCGGGCCCCCAGCCCGTCTCTTCTGCATTTAATTGATTTATCCATAGAGAAAACAAACCCTTGCCACACACAGGAGAAGCGACTTTCTTGTACACAAACACAAGAAAATGTAGTGCTAATTGCATGCAACTTAGTCAGCATTTATAGAATGGCCCAGCATGTAGGGTATAATTGCTTGAAAGCAATTCAAGCACTCAAACAATTAGTGACCAAGATAGCCATGAATACTTTCAGCAGGATGGCACTGTCCGCATACTAGAGAAAATCAGGAGGAGATCCTCTAGAGAAGGAAAATCCACACCATCAATGACACTAGCAACAGTAAGGCAGCACATGCCACCCAGACGAATCACACACCCCTCCCCTTGAATTAGAGCCATTGATTCGGAACACATCTTGAAAATCGGAGGGCCAAGACCATGTCAATGTGTATTGACAATCCACCTCAGCACCTGGGAAAAGGATATCCAATCACAACCCACGAAGACATGAGGTCAGAACCACACAGTCGGACCCACATAGCCCTGCTGGAAAAAGAAGAAGGCTATGTGTCACACCCTCACTGACCTTGCAATACCATTAAGAAAATTTACCTCGATCGTGCGAGGTGTAAGAGAAGTCATAATTAACGTTGTTATTAATGACCTTGCCAGTGAAGAGATGACCACATGTCACTGCCAACACCTCGGGAACAAAACCCACACATCCATTCATGCCAAATGGCGACATCTCGCAAGCCTCGCACCATTTTGGTGATGCTAGTAGGAAAACCTGCGAGGTTGGCGAGAAGCCGCCCAGATCGAAACCTGCAATCAGACAGTTCACTAGACTTCAGGTGAAATATTCAGGTGGGACCCACATTAAAACCCCTGGTGATACAGAACATAAGCTGCCTTGGCAGAAAAAAAAATCAGTAAGTCAGGTGAAAGGGGCTAGTACAGTCACGACCCGAGAGGGATAAATCCTTAGTTAAGTGACTAGCTACACCCGGTAGTAAGTCACTGTTGAAACATAACAAGAGGGGCTTTGAAACCCCAAATCCCAACTCGCATCACTTAGAAAATTGAAAGTGTCCCATCAAAGGGGTGGGAGGGAGAAACCTAAGAGAGAGGGAGAGTGAGAGAGGGTGGGAGGGAGACACCTGAGAGAGAGGGAGAGGGTGACAAAGTGGGAGAGAGGGGCTGGGAGGGAGAGGAAGTGCCTGCGATAGAGGGATGGGAGAGAGATGGAGGTAGTGAGAGAGAGATATAGAGAGGGGGTGGGGGATATACCAGAGAGAGAGAGAGAGAGAGAGGAAGGGAGTGGGAGGGAGATACCTAAGACAGAGGGAGAGAGATAAAGGGAGTGAGAGAGAGAGGGCATGGGAGAGAGATCGAGGGAGTGAGTGAGAGAGATAGAGATAGACCTGACATGGGGAGAGGGGGTAGGAGGGAGAGACTTGAGAGAGAGGGGGGAGAGGGGGTGGGAGGGAGAGACTTGAGAGAGAGGGAGAGGGAGAGAGGGTGGGAGAGAGATAGAGGGCATGAGAGAGAGAGGGATAGGTGGTGGGAGGGAGATATTTGAAAGAGAGGGAGAGGGAGAGGGAGAGAGATAGAGGGAGTGACTATGAGAGGGAGAGGGGGTACAAGGGGGATACTTGACAAAGAGAGAGAGGGAGAAGGGGTAGGAGGGAGATACTTGAGAGATAGAGAGAGATAGAGATAGAGGGAAAGGGGGTGGGAGGGAGAGACCTAAGAGAGAGGGAGAGAGAAAAAGTGGGAGAGAGATAGAGGGAGTGAGAGAGAGGGAGAGGGAGAGAGAGGGAGAGGGAGGGAGGGGGAGAGAGAGAGAGAGAGAGGAGTAGGAGAGTGTGAGAGAGAGAGGGAAAGGGTGTGGGAGGGAGAGACCTGAGAGAGAGTGGGAGAGAGATAGAGGGAGTGAGAGAGAGAGGGAGTGGGAAATAGAGAGGGAGTGTGTGTGTGAGAGAGAGAGAGGGGGGGAGATACTTGAGAGAGAGTGAGAGAGAGAGAGAGAGGGAATGGGAGATAGATAGAGGGATTGAGTGAGAGACCTAAGAGAGGGAGAGGGGGTAGGAGGGATAGACTTGAGAGAGACAAAGAGAGAAAGATAACGACCTAAGAGAGGGAGATGGAGTGAGAGAGACAAAAAGACCAGAGGGGGGAAGAGAGAGGGAGAGTGAGAAAGGGGGTTCGAGTGAGATAGATTTATTTAGGTACCTAGGTGGGAGGGAACAAGACCTGAGAGGGGATTGGAGTGAGAGAGAGTAGTCTAGGTAGCATGGGAGGGAGTGAGACTTGAGAGAGAGAGACTTCAGAGGGATAGAGATTTATCTAGTTAGGGTAACGAGGTAGAGAGGGGAAAGTAAGATTTTGTTCAAAGCGGGTTATTTGGCGAGCGCCAAATTTTTCGCTTGCCAAATGATATGATTTGGACATGTTAATTGACATGATTTGCCAAATTTCCTCATATTTTTATCTATGCTCACCGTCACATTTGCACATATTTCAATGCAAGTTTATAAAAAATCGTGATGGTGTTAACCTTTCTTAGCTATTTGAATATATAATTATATTTTTCATTTTGATTCAATTAAGGTTTTGATCCATGTCTTCTATTGTAAATGCCTTCATTTTTGGTCAAAAACCAACCTGTGCTAGTTTTAGGATAGATTTTACTCATTCATCAAAACGTGAAACAAATTACATTTTTTAAAACTAGACTCCATTCTACACATGATGAAAAAAATCAATTTTTGATTAGTTTTGAAAAAAATTAGGGCAAAGCACGCTCAAATTTCAACTTTTCAGGATGTGTCCACTTTCAAAATTCATAAAATATTATATATTAATTAAAAAAATTATTCGAAAGAACAAGGATAAACTAAATGGTGCTAGCTAATTTCTCACCATTGAGATTTTTGAAATTAAAAAAACAATTTAATCAAAAAGGGGGGAGCCTTCAAGCGCTATGTTGTTTTTTTTTATAAAAACAAGACTTTTTTTGGGCCCCCCTTTTTGAGACCCTTAATCTTCATTAATTTCAAAAAGAATTAGTAGCTTAGAAACTAGACTCGGAGCACTTTAACTTTTGTTTTTGTTGCATCTTAAAAATTTGAGCGTAACTATCTTCATTTTCTCGTGCAAATCAGATTTTGCTGATTTTAGAAAAAAAGTGGCATCTTAAGAGCCAAAATTGTGTCACATATCCATGCACTTACCCAACTCCTAAAAATTAAATAAATTAACATCAAAAACATATTAAATCTACATATTTAACAACAAATTCATAAAAAACAAAACAATAAAAGCTTACTCCTTTGAGCTCCTCGTCGATGTGGCAACATTCTAGTGAAGAATTAGCAAAGATTTGGTGAAGAAATTATCAAATTTTGGCTCTCAACAACATGAGCATGCCTTGTAAGAGTTTGCATGCTACCGATGGAGGAAATGTGACAGTCATAAAATGAATTTGATTTGTTTTTTTTTCTTTTAACAACTCATAGTGCGCTCGCATTATAACGCGAGTGCGTTATAGGCTCAATCACACCAAGCCATAATGCACTTGCATTATGAATTTCCAAAACAAAATTAAAAAGTTGGCCACATTTTGGCCCCCCAACTTTTTGCACCCACCTCCAAACTAAAATCAAATGCACAATAGTGGGTTTTAGATGTGTCTTTCAACACTTTGGCACATTTGATTTCCTAGTTTGACCTACCATTTAATGCACCTAGACCTAGACTTAATGACCTAAGGGTTAGATACATACTGCCACAAGTGCTCTGGCTGGCCAATAGTGCTGACAGACTCTCCTTACATGGTGAAGAGCTCTCAAAATCCCTACCATCTCTATAGCTCCATGGTCTGATAACTTTGGAGGCTCTAAAACTCAAGAATAGAAAGGTGTAAATGACTTGAAAGTGACCCTCCATGCCTATATAGACATTCAAACCCTAATTCCTCTCACTTACCTTCCTCCAATCCATTTTCCTCATAGCCTATACCCCTCAAACCCATCCATTAACAAACCTTGCCCTATTTTTCATCATCTTCTTCACTAAACCTTCCTTGTTTACTTGTCATGTGATCGACTTGAAATTATTATTTTTGGCCAATCTCTCAAGGGGACCTTCATCCCTCGATCCACCAAGGCACACTAGGGCATATCATCACCTAAATTTTTTATGCCAGCACTATGTCTTTAAAACAACACAATAGGGCACATTGTCTCAAAGAGGGTCAAAATGTAGAAACTTAAAAATGACTAACTCGTTTCTTTCAAAACATCATCATTTATCGTCATCATCGCTCATCGACCGCTTCATCACTATTAATTAAATAATTTTTAATTATTTGATTAAGTTAAGACATTTCCCATTTTAATTAAATCATTTTTTTTTTTTTTTTCATTATTTCCCTCATCACAATTAATTAAAATTTCTTTATATATTTAATTAATTTATCATTTCCTCTTAGCAACACTAACTAAATAATCATTTTCCTCCAACCACTTCAATTAAAAATAATAATTATTTAATTATTTCTAATTTTATTTCATTCACATTAATTAAATAATTTTAATTATTTAATTAAATTTCTAATGATTCTCCCATCCACATAATTAAATCTTTTTTCCTCTCATCCAACATAATTAAATAATATTTCCTCTAAAATTATGTAAAAATTTAATTCATTTAGTTTGACTTTTTCATTCTTCTAAAAATAAATATTTATTTCTTAAAAATATCATTCTATTGATATTCTTCTATCACCTATCTCTAAATTTAGTGACTTGATTGAAAAACAACCTAGTTCACTCTCACTCACTTCCACTCCATCCACCATTACAATCTGTTATTAGATTCATGCAATCACCTAACTCTTCATCACAACCCCTCATCCTAACATGTCACATGCATGTTCCTCATTATCTCTTAGACAAAAGCCTAAACGCCCTATTGCATGATTGAGAACCTGCCATACCTATTAAAGATTCAAAGATTCAATATATTCTATATTTAGATTTAGAGACAATAAAATTGCGCAGATTCAGCTTTGAACATGCAAAAGGAATTCTTTCGTCTCTGCATTGTTAGACCAAATAATTTCGAGGGTCAAAATAGTTTTGAAGTCACAAGGTTTGAAGGCATAGAAACTGTTTTGAGGACAATAAAATTTGTTGTTAATCCAGAAATTCTTCAAAAATGTTATTCTGCCACGGGGTTAGATGATTCTTTTTGATTTTTCTGTTCAAGTGCGCAAATCATTGCATTAAACAATGCTTGTGGTTTTGGTGTGAATAGGGAGCTCTGTTTTCTAATTCAGTTTGAACACAGTAGCTAAGAATGCAGAGATTGATAATGCATGTCGAAGGGAATCTGATCTCCTGGTCATAACTGTTATACATCGTGGTTAAAATTCCCAATTTGAAAGGAATTTGGCATTGTTTGTTTCAATCATGGCAAGAGGTGCTTTTAGCCGAAATGGCCGTTCAGATGACTTAGCAGCTCGGAAAATGGTCATCTGGAAAGTTTTCAAATATGTAGATTATATAGATATGTTGACAATGGCATTGGGAACTTTGGGTTCCATTGGAGACGGATTATCTGTACCTGTTACATGGATTCTATGGGGAAGATTATCCAATATTATAGGATATGGTCTATCTCAGAAAAATGTTGATTATACAGCCAAAATTAACGAGGTAAATTTTTTGGCAATATATAATTTGATTGCTTCTACCTTTTTAGCATGAATAGCTAGATTATAATCATCTTCGCTGTGGCCAGTGCAGGGAGTTATGTATTTTGTGTATTTGGCTGCTGCAGTATGGATTGCAGCATTCGTAGGTGCTGTTTCTCTCTATAATTTGATAGAATTGAATTGTTTACTGTTGGTAAGTGAAATTAAGAGCATTGGCTGTGCTGCTTTTCAGAGGCTTTCTTCTGGACTAGGAGTGGGGAAAGACAGGCGTCTCGACTGCGAAGAAAATATTTAAGAGCTGTGTTGAGGCAAGATGCCCAATTTTTCGAGACAAGCGGCAGAGACACGGCCGAAGTGGTTAATGTTGTTACCAATGATACTCTTCTCATCCAAGACGTCCTCAGTGAAAAGGTAGTTAATGTCTGGACTACATAGATTTTACAAGCACTTCTTGTTTATTGACATAAATTTTGATCTGCTGATCCACCCTGTTTCTCTAACCCTTATTTCCACATATTTTTGATGCTGATGTTGACCACTATTTTCTTTTCAGGCTCCATTTTTTATCATGAATGTAACAGGTTTTATTGGTTCCTACGCTGCTAGCTTTTACTTGTCATGGAAGCTGACCTTAGTGACCTTTCCATTGGTCACATTACTGATCACCCCGGGTTTCATTTATGGTAAGATTCTGATGCGGCTGGCTAGGGATACTCATGCACAAAATAGCAGGGCCGGTACAATTGTTGAGCAAGCACTTTCCTCCATCAGGACTGTGTATTCATTTGTGGGAGAGCATAGTCTAATCAACAAATATTTATGTGTACTCGATACAATTGTAAAGAAAGGTCTTCAGCAAGGTCTAGCGAAAGGATTGACTGTTGGAAGCAATGGATTTACTTTTATTATATGGGCTTTTATGGCATGGCGTGGAAGCGGCATGGTCGTATCTCATTCTATATCACCAGGAACAATCCTGGCAATCGGCTTGCTTATAACTCATGGTGGAATGTATGTATCCTTTTTTCCCAAAACATTTTGTGGTATGTTTTATTTTCTTGCTTTGTAATTGTTGATATGGTCTACAGGGCTTTGGCGACGGCACTTCCCAATTTGAAGTACTTTTCAGAGACAGTTGTTGCTGCATTTCACATCTCTGAAATGATCGATAGAGTACCAGAGATCGATCGAGCAGAGGAAGCGGGAAATGTATTGGAAAAGGTATATGGCGAAATCCAATTAAAAAATGTACAATTCACATATCCTTCT
Organism: Sequoiadendron giganteum; assembly: GCA_007115665.2. Classification (NCBI taxonomy): domain Eukaryota; kingdom Viridiplantae; phylum Streptophyta; class Pinopsida; order Cupressales; family Cupressaceae; genus Sequoiadendron; species Sequoiadendron giganteum. The sequence continues at coordinate 271,999,871 of CM021103.1, read as the reverse complement.
CGACCAGAGACACTCAGATATTTAGAAATTTCTCCCTAATTGTTCCTGCTGGACAAACTATGGCTCTGATTGGGACAAGCGGATCAGGAAAATCCACAGCAATTTTGTTATTAGAACGATTTTATGATCCAACTGCAGGAGAGATTCTTCTCGACAGAGTGAACATTCAAGACTTGCAACTGAAATGGCTGCGCAGCCAAATCGGTTTAGTCAGTCAAGAGCCAAACCTGTTTGCTACCTCTATTCGAGAAAATATATTGTTTGGGAAAGAGAATGCTACCATGGATGAAATCACCACTGCTGCAATGGCCGCTAATGCCCACAACTTTATCACTCAACTACCACAAGGATACGATACACAGGTATTTTTTAGGTGTTTAAAATCCAGTTGCATTATAGAGATGAAATGAAATGAAAAGCTATGGGAGACCATGTGAGATCTCAGAATTACCTTAACTATTAGAAGTTTACCCATTATAATTAACTTAATTATCTTCAGAATTGTAAATTGTAAAATATCATGAAGTTCAACAGAGTGTGTAATTGTTCCATCTCTAGCCTGGTTTTACTCCTTTACTTAGACTGACTTTTATTCTTCGACGTCTAGTCTTAGGGTTCTGTCCTTTGAGCTTACCTAATCTCAGAATGCTTCTGCATAGAAATTTTCTTCAAAGTGTATTTCCATGGGTTTTCTACTAAATTCATTTTCACTAAATCTTTGACAGCTATTGTTTGTTTCCTTAATTCATCTTTTCTCTATTCCCTATTATCACTTTACTCCTTCCTAGAAGCACAGATTACCTGTTTAAGGTAAAAATTATCCATTAATATTCCTCCTTTCAAAGAAAAAATATATTTTAGCTTCCATGATTCTTATGAAATCAGTTGATGTAGCTGATAATTTTGCTTCACATTCTTCATATCGCAGGTAGGAGAACGGGGCATCCAGATATCAGGAGGGCAAAAGCAGCGGATAGCCATTGCTCGGACAATGCTGAAGAACCCTCCAATCATGTTGCTGGATGAAGCCACGGCTGGGCTTAACCATCACACACTAAGCTTTGACCGCTTAGGTGGCAGGTGTGGGCCCTGTTCCTTTCACCGTGTGTTTCCGTCAAAACAATACTCGCCGTTAACTATTTGAATTCAAACTGCCCCCGCGCGAAAGTACGGTGGATGCCCGTAATTTTATCTTCCTATTCATTTGATTTTGTCTTTATTTTCCAAACATGTCTATGCTCCCCAGCCATGACAGAACAATCTTGCCACTCGAAACAGAGTTTCATTGCAGATTTAAATTTGGTAACGCCGCTGCCATTTTTCTGAGACGTGGGTAGTTTTCCTTCAGAAAGGCAATTTATTGGGTTCTGTTTATGCAAATGGTTGCTATAGCGTGGAAAATGGGAGATTCGAAACAGGGTATGAACATCCATCAAATCGTAATGGAAGTAGTATCATTGTCTGATATTACAGTTGGAAATGCTCTGGTTAAAATGCTTCCAAAATGTGGAAGCATATGCAAGGCATGCGAACCGTTTGACAGGATGCTTCAAAGAAACGTGGTCTCATGGAATGCTATGATTGCAGGATATGCACAAAATGCGTTTCTTGAAAAGGATTTGTAAATGTAATTGGCAGGTGTAAAGCAACATTCCGCAATCTTTGCCATCATCCTCCCTGCCTATGCCAAAATCAGATCTTTGGAACGGGGTGTGGCCCGTGGGCATCCATCTCAGAATAAAGGAAATAGGAATTTTATCAGATGTTGCAGCTGCAACTGCCCTGGTAGACATGTATGCAAAATGTGGAAGAATAGACAAGGCATGTGAACTATTTGACAGAATGCCTCCAAGAATTGTTTGACAGAAGTAAACCCAACTGCCCTGGTAGACGTGTATGCAAAGAAATAAACCCAAAGGTTTAAGTGGAAAAAAAATCTTAACACAATTTAGATCAGTACTCTACCTAATCGTCATTCAGATGAGACTTTTTAATATACAATGACATTTTTCGGTATCAAAAAGGGACATTGTTAACCCTTAACAATAAACTGTGGTTTCGTATCTGTAAAGATGTGATGTTCATTCAACATGATATTTGTATATAGGGGTAGATTGATATTTATTTTAGTTTTATATTATTGTGGATTATGGTTTGAATGTATTATTTTAGTATATGATTAGATTATTTTGATGTATTTATTAATGTTAAATTTAGTTTATTAAAGTAATAGGTCTTATTTTCTTGTTTAGAATCTTGTTGTTTATGATCTGAATAGTTTATTCAACTTCAATAAAATCGTAGGCTTGCAATTTGTCATTTTATTTTAAAATCTAAAATTTCACATTACAAATTTGACAGTTTTTAGATCTAACCATTGCTCACTTATAGAAGTACCAAAAGTTTAATTTCATATATCTAGGGTGTGTATTTAAAAATGTCATTCTAAGACATTTGCACATTATGGAGAGTATCATTATAAAATAATGTTTTGACAAAGCATTGAAAATATTCTTCTCCTAATTTGCATACACATTATTTGACACATCATAAATCAATGAAAAGTGAACCTTCTTCTATCAAGTGTCATCTATTATCAAGCTAACACTTCATAGTACATTGTAGTACAAAATATCAATTGGCTTACATTAGCAAGATTAGCACTTGATATAGTGATATTCATTTTCCTATTGATGTAAGGGCATATGGTTGGAAAGTGAAATCCTATGACTCATCAAATTTTGTGAGTAAACGTTAGCAAGTGTGTGGAAGAGGGAAGATCATGCAATGACATATGCATTGTGCCTATGAGTGCTCCACGATTGATAAACCCACATTGTGTGTGCATAATAACAAGAAGATTAAGCACAAATATTGATAGCCAATGCAATGTCCACATGGTAGTTGCACACATGGTGATAGATGGAAATCAAACAAGACCAATAGTTAATTGTGGCATGTTATTGGATGATCGTCATTATTAACTACTACATTTTTTAGATTTACAATAGAATTCATATCTTTAATGCATTAGATGAAGTTTAAAAATTTGAATGTTGGAGCATACCACATTAATGAAAATTGGTTGGTTTTGGCCACTAAAATCTCATTTTAAAATTTAATAAATAACAATTTTGTGTAAATAGTCAAGGTTTTCTTGTTGGCCTTAAAATGGGAGTTGAATCTAAATATATAGCCAAGTTTGAATATTTATGTATTTTACCCATAAAGTTGTAATCTTTTTCATTCAAATTATTGAAAAGCATTGTTCTTGTACCATCTCCTTGTGTTTTCTTCCTTGTTGCGAGGGTGTTCTCCATTGTGAGTATATTTTCTATATGACTAGGCATACCTTCACTTGGGACCTCAAATTATACTTGTATCATATTATGTGGCTCTCATAGACTAAGGTTTGGTTTGTGGAGAGGTGAAAGCACCAAATGACATTGACTAAAGTTTACAACCAAGATATTTCTATCCTCCATAAAATCTAAGGATGGGTAGAAGGTAGTGTAGATGTCCTCCAATGTGTAGAAGGTGTGGTGTGCATTTTTAATAGGATGACTGTTGAGGAAGGAGAGAATGAAAAATAGAGGGTTTATTGTCAATAGATGAGGAAGGAACTAAGCAACTAAAATAAAAAATCTCAAGAAAAGTTTGTGTGATCTTGGAGGCAATGGAGAACACTCAATAAAGAGATGTGGATTCAAACTAGAGTGATGATAAGGCACAAGCTATGTGCATGGACAAGGTTGATGAAGACCTAGAATAGAAGGAAGACTCTTGAGAACCATCTTGTAGATTTATGACATGTGGCATATCCCTTCTAAGTTACTAGAAAAATAGACCCATTTCTTTTGTTTATTTACTTAATCCCAAATGACTTCTTTTGTCTATAGCTAAGAAAGTAAGGATTGATGGCATAGTCACTTCTTTTAGTAAGTCATTATAAGCTTCTCACTAGTAACATTCTAGTCCTATTTAGGGAGAGCAGTGTTGAGCTCAAGAATACATGGGTGGTTTTAGTGTTTGTTTGAAACTCATACTAGTTATTGAACATCTATAGTGGTAGATGGTTACGATTAAGTGTTCATGATGAAAGTGAGGGGGAAAATAATTTAATTGTAAATCCAAGGGAAATTTATGGGAGGTGAGACGAATAGTTGATGCAATCTTAATTTGACACAAATAGAGCTTGCCCCTGAAGCATGTGAGAGTCCTCAAACTAGCTATCTCAATACAAGATCTTTTTAGTCACTTTTTTAAAAAAATCACTTTTCCTTCAAGAAACTAGTCTCATATGTTCCACCATGAAAGGATTTTGATCAACAATAATAAATTTATGTAGGCCATATAAAATTTAATGATCAACCAATAGTACTTTTCTTGCAAACCTATATGGAAAGAGCCCCACCACAAAAATTCATGGCTCTGAACTAGCCAACAGTTCATCTATAAGAGCTTGGAAGATTTGACAACACATATAGAGTACAAGTGGTTGCAATGTTTTTTTTAATGTCATCATCCATTAGCCATGCTAACAAAATAAAGAATAGGGTAGAGGACTCATCGTAGATGATATGTAATACTATCAACCAATAGAACAATGTTATTTTGACATTCTCTATGGAGCCTCATATGAGTACACACATCATCAGATCATATTTTCAACAAATGATTGGTGTATCACTTGGAGGAAAAATTCCAAACAATCCTTTTGGGTTGAAAAATTATGCAATGTGGTGATTTTATGTAATCATTGAGCCTAGCATCTACATACTTGAGAAAAAAAGTGGGGGTCATGCAATGGTGCATAAGGGCCTTGAGAAATTTCATGGAGCTGCTTAGGATTTGTGTGAACTATAGGATCAAGTGAATATTAGAGGGTTGATTCACTTTAGGGATACTAATGTGTTTTGATAATGACTACAAATATGCAAGCCATTAGATCAAAACAAGGTTAATGACCACCATTCTCTTTACCAATTTTACATTATACAATCATAGAAAACACCAAAAAATAACTTATAAAAGATAAAATATCATCATAGGCAGATCACATCTTCCAATATGAGGCTAAAAAAGAAAAAAGAAAGAATATTAATTGATACTTGAGTAACTAGTATTAATTTATTTTCAGTAATAAGCTCATGAAGAAGATCTTCAAACCTAAACATGGCATATGATTTATCCTTTAATAATGAGGCTTTGATGGGTTCCCTAAACTTTTAATTTATAAATTAATTATTAATATCTTATCTTAGTTCTAAATTAGGAAACAATATGAAAGATCTAAGCTAAGTCAATTCTTTGACCATGTGACATTACACACTACACACACATGAACATAGTGGAATTACATTAAAATATTAAGGCACTAGTGATAAGGATTCCTTTCACAAATATACAACTAGAATATAACATCCTAATGAAATAATTAAAAAGAGGTTGTTAATCCCTCCAAGTGATGATACAACTCTAATCAAATTTCAAATTTGCAAATAACCTAAACATTATCTTAAAATTAAATCTAAATTCATTGGTTTGGGATCTTAAATTAAATTGTGATTCTTTCTAGTCATGTTTTTAGTACTATTATCATGAATGTGTCTGATCTTGCATATGGGTTAGTCTAAAAATAATCATTCAAATTTATAATTGAAACATATAAAAATGGGTGACATGTGTATCAAAAATGGGTTGATAGCAATGCATCTATTTTCCTAGTTTCATTCAAAATGTGTGTTATAGAGGACATATCTGAAAAATAACATAACTAACTATAGACATGCAGATTTGACATCATTGTCAATGTTCACCTTTTGATTAAATAAATCAAGTTTTATTTAATTAAATCATAAATCTCCTAAGGTCTATTAATTTAATCACCAATATTAAATTAAATGATCAATTCTCATTTCCTCTCATTTGATTTTAAAAGAAATACAAAAAACTAAAATCAAATGTCATATCACTTAAATCATCTATTAGATTAATCAAATCATGATTAGTTTAATCCTAACTACATGAATCTTCTAGATTCATCCACTTGCACCAATAAATCACTTTATTTGATTTATTATAACCCCTATTTTCCCTCACAAGAGCATATTCCCAAGGAATATACCCTCATTAACTCTCATGTTTGACTTTTTGGACAAACACAATTCCCCCAAAAACCCTCAACCACATGCATTTATGGCCATTTTCAAATTTAAAATTGGCACATTGGCCAAGACTTGCACATTCCTCACCCTCTCACACCTTGACAAGTGGCATCTTGTCATTGGCTTATGAATGATCCCACGTTCATCCAAACTCACTCAATCTCTCAACCTTGAATCTATAAAATCAAGGCACAACAACACAATTTGACAACACATCTTGAGGCAAGGTTACTCTCTTCATTTGAGAATCAATCTTGCTCTTCATCATCTACAATCTACTATCTACAATCCACATTGGAAAGCATCTCCACTATAGGCAACTTGAGTTCATGAGCATCTCATTGTCTATCATTTCATCATCTTGGCAATCTTGCTTATCAAGGATTGGGAAAGGGCTCTTTCACATATTCAAAGAGCACCAATCCAATATGGGATGGATATATTTCATGTTTTACATGCTTTGCTTACCTTTGTTATTTGGTTGCATTTGAATCATGGAGTATTATTTCATAGGGATATAAATTTCTGTTTATGTTGTTTTGCCATTCTACTAACATTTTGTAGATTTTGATGTCCACAAAATGGCAATGTACTAATGTACTTATTTCTGCTGGGGCATCCGAAAAAACCAAAGAACTTTTTAATTTCGATGTCAGCAACAGCATTCTTTGAACCAATGCAACAAGTACATTGCTTCAAAGAGGGTCAAAATGTAGACATGCAAATTTGACATCATTGTCAATGTTCACCTTTTGATTAAATAAATCAAGTTTTATTTAATTAAATCATAAATCTCCTAAGGTCTATTAATTTAATCACCAATATTAAATTAAATGATCAATTCTCATTTCCTCTCATTTGATTTTAAAAGAAATACAAAAATCTAAAATCAAATGTCATATCACTTAAATCATCTATTAGATTAATCAAATCATGGTTAGTTTAATCCTAACTACATGAATCTTCTAGATTCATCCACTTGCACCAATAAATCACTTTATTTGATTTATTAAAACCCCTATTTTCCCTCACAAGGGCATATTCCCAAAGAATATACCCTCATTAACTCTCATGTTTGATTTTTTGGACAAACACAATTCCCCCCAAAAACCCTCAACCACATGCATTTATGGCCATTTTCAAATTTGAAATTGGCACATTGGCCAAGACTTGCACATTCCTCACCCTCTCACACCTTGACAAGTGGCATCTTTTCATTGGCTTATGAATGATCCCACATTCATCCAAACTCACTCAATCTCTCAACCTTGAATCTATAAAATCAAGGCACAACAACACAATTTGAAAACACATCTTGAGGCAAGGTTACTCTCTTCATTTAAGAATCAATCTTGCTCTTCATCATCTACAATCCACATTGGAAAGCATCTCCACTATAGGCAACTTGAGTTCATGAACATCTCATTGTCTATCATTTCATCATCTTGGCAATCTTGCTTATCAAGGATTGGGAAAGGGCTCTTTCACATATTCAAAGAGCACCAATCCAATATGGGATAGATATATTTCATGTTTTACATGTTTTGATTACCTTTGTTATTTGGTTGCATTTGAATCATGGAGTATTATTTCATAGGGATATAAATTTATGTTTATGTTGTTTTTCCATTCTACTAACATTTTTCAGATTTTGATGTCCACACTAACTATTAAAATGCAGATCTGGAAAGGGTAAAATGTTGTGTACCTATCACCAAAGATTCTTTTTCGGACCTCACTGAGGACTCATTCATTCTATGGTGAATGGGTCCTAGCTAGGGCTCTTGAAAATATGTTTCTAGGTTTTGTTCTGCTTAGTCAACACTCCCAAATTCTAGTTGTTCACTATCAAAAAACTAAAATAAATAAATTGTAGATCAGTTTCCGTGAATTGACAACTTTTCGTGCAACTTTGATAACTTTCCAACTTTCTTCAATATTTCTCTTTAAATGATTTTGAACCTAAAACTTGCAATCACAAGAGAAAAATGTTGTTTGTTATGGAATAGGGGTTTTCCTTGGTCAAACCCCATTTTGGTAATTAAACCTTATGATGAAACAATGAAACATGAAGGATGAAATAATGAAACCTTACTTGAAACCTTGGATTTAACAAATTTGCAAACTAGCATGAAGTGGCCTCCATGGATGTAGATCTTAATCATGAAACTTGATGTGAAACAATTCCTTTGATATACTTGATTAGATATTGAACACTACATCACCATATTAGCTCAAAAAACATGCATGATGCAATACATCTTTGACATGACAATGAAATCTTGATTGCTGCAATAATCTTCAATAATATCCCCTTGAATGCCTTAACAATGCTCTTAAATGCTCTGAATGATGCTTACTTGAATGCTCTTGTGATAACTTCAACTTGCTAGGTGAAAGATAATGAATAGCCTTGTATTTATACATATCTTAATATTAATTCCCCAAATTTGAATATTACAAGATGAAATTGAATTATAGATTTGAAATCATTAAAATACCACCAAAAACATATTCAAAAGAGGGGTCCTAGGTCTAAGTGAGGACCCATTCACCATAGGGTGAATGGGTCCTAGGCCACTTACCTAGGACACACATCAAACAAGGTGAAATATCATGTAAAAATAAGGTCCTAGGAATAAGTGAGGACCCATTTGTCCTATGGTCCTAGGTCACTTACCTAGGACACACATCTTCCAAGGTTAAGTGTTTTGAAATGGCATTTATGAATGTCAGGTTTTATCCCTCATAAATCACATTTAATTAGGTTTAGATTTGAATTAAAGGGCTAATTAAGGAAAATTAACCTCAATTAATTAATAAAGCTCTAGATTAGTGTGAAAGTGTAAAGGTACACTTTACAACAACCTAAAACAAGACACAATTAAGTCCATTTTATTATTAATTATTTCCAAATTAAGTGTGAAAAAGGGATACTTTTTCCTACACTACAATACTAAGTAATTTTAAAATCAAACCCTCAATCAAAATCATGCCTACTTTGAACTACTTATGTTACAAGATATTGTTATAAAAGGTGATATAGTTCTAGTATAAGATTTTATCATAATCCTTTGGAATTAAAACTAAAAATCAATTTAGTTTATGTCATTTAGGATCATAATTCACAAGGCTCTAAGATTTATATCCTCATACTAGTTTAGACAAAAAATGGGAAACATCAAGGCATTGCATTTGTCCCCATCTTATAGAGTTCCTCCTTAAAGTTAGAATTTAATAATAATAATGAGTATAGCAATTGTATTTCTTGGATTTCTTCACATGTTTCCAAATTAGTCCTATAGTAGTCCCATATCACTCGAACTTGAGTAATGTTATACAGTTTCAAAGCCAATCTATGTGTCAATCCAACATTTGGGTTGTTTCTGCCTAAAGTTTGATATTACATACATTTGCTAGAAAACTAGTTAATCACATGATTTAGTTTAGGAAGATACTTTTGAAACTTAGATACATAGAATGAATCATATAGTCTACATAGGTGTGTGATGGTACAACAAGTGTGTACAAAACTAGTCTCATTTGTTCAAGAATTTCAACGAGGGCTATATATCTGTAGTGTAGAAAATCTATCCCTTTACATTTTCTCACTTGTTAGGGCTCTCTTAATTAAAATTGGACTTAATAATGCTTTAAAATTTAGTGTTGTAAAATGTACCCCTTTACATTTTCACACTTGTTTAGGCCCTCTTAATTAAATTGAGCTTAATTATGCCTTAATTATCCCTTTAATTCATTTACAAGCCCATTAAATTATATTTTTTGAAGGGGAAACCCGACAATAATTCATGGCAATACATAACACTTCACATTGAACAATCCATGTTCTAGGAATTGGGGCCTGGGGCCCATTCACCCATGGGCAATTGTGTCCTCTCTAGGCCTTGTAACCCATTTTTAAAACATGTTTTGACGGTATTTTTATCATCCCAAATTCAAATTTTAAAGGTCGGCTTGTAATGTTTAATTTTTGAGAAATTAAGGATAAATGTTTATAAATACAAGGTTATTTTATCAAATCAACTAGAATCTTTGAAGAGCAATTTCACAAGAGAAAATATTATTGTCAAGAGCATTCAAGAGAAGTGTTATCAAGCATTTGTTGCAGTATTCAAGATCTCAAGAATTATGTCAAAGTTATGTTCAATCATGCATATTTTTGGAGTTAACATTGTGATGTAGGTTTCAAGCATTCAAGTCGAAGATTCAAGTATAAAGATCCACATCAATTGAAGCCATTTCATACAATATCAACATCAAGATATCAATCCTTCAAAGGTTTAATCAATGGTTTGGTGAGTTGCAATATTGCATTGTTCATTCATCATTCCTTCCATATTTCATTGTTTCATTTCAAGTTTTAATTACCAAAACAAGGTTTGACCAAGGCAAACCCCCATTCACCAAAAACAAACAATTTTTCCCCTCTTGTGTTTATATTACATATCTTAGGTTGAAGGAAAATTGAAGATTAGAGGTCTCTAAAGTGCAAAATTGCAAAAGTTGCAAGAAAAGTTGTCATCTCACGAAAACTTAGATTTTGAGCTCATTTTCCATCATTTTTCATGTGAAACCAGTGAGAAATTGCATCTCAGATCTATTTTTAGAGGATCCCAAAAATTCAGTTAAAAAGGCTATCTCAAGACCCATTCGCCATTTTTGGACATGGAGTGTCCTGGACACTTTGCAACTATTTTTTAAACACTCTGCAACAGATTTTGATGTAAGTTTGAAGTGTCTTCCACTCATCCACTTTACATAAAGTTGACTATTTTTGTTAGAGTTATGTTACATCTATGTGAATCAAGTCTTAGGTTACAAGTTTGAGGTCATTTTCTATCTCATTTTCATCTCTGAAAACCCATGTTCAGTCATTTATCACTATTTCTGTTAAAAAGATACCCTGCAATGTTTTGATGACATGTTTATAATAACTTAGATTTCACAAATCTGAAGGGAATTTGTGGTTTCTCTTAGTTTTATGCTTAATCTACAAGATCCAAGTGATAGTTTGCATTTTAGAGTTGATTTACTATTTTCAATGTGTCTCCCAAAAGTGCATTTCAGTCATATTTACCCTGTCCATACACATAAAGGAAATTGTAAGATTCCTCAAAGAATTCACTCACCTAAGAGTTGAAAGTGGATTTTAACTTGAGGGATCTCATTTCTTGAATGAGATAGAATAATATGTTAGAGTAAAGGTCTTAACTTAATTATGTTGATTAAGTTACTTTTATTCCCTTCTTAAGATTTCATGTTAGTTTGCATAAAGTGACATTTAATAATTATATTAATTATTAAATGTTATCCTATTAGGGCTTCTATTAGGGTTTTTCCTATTAGGCTTTTATTAGGGTTTGCATGATCTCCTTTTATAAGGATTGATCCCATTGTATTTCATATCAATTCATTCTCTCATTCTCTCTGATATATACATTTTTAGTTTTCAGAGAACCCTTGCTTGTTTGTCTCCATCTCTTCTTTCGTGACAGGTTATTTGCATGTAGGTGATCTTCGAGGTTTGTGGTGTTGTAATTTCTCAACTCCTACATGGTATCAAAGCTTTACTTCTACATGGTATCAGAGCTCCACATGTGCTGCTTCCTGTTCTTGTTTTGAAGATTTTTGGAGCTTCAAGGGTTTGGGGCTTGTTTTCTTGATCTAGGGCACACCTGCAATTTTGAAGCATTTTCAGCTCAAACGGACATTTCCATTGCATCCACAGTGGTCCAAAACCCCTAAATCGACTGTTCATTCGTCCATTTTGGACAAAGTCAAAATTTGAGGCAAATATTTTTTGCAACTACAACCATACGACTGTCTTCTGTGCGCGGATCCGTACGAAATTACTGGTAAAAAAAATATTTTTTTTTTCAGATTTTTTTTTCCGCCTATTTTCGGAAATTTTCGTTAAAAAAAATCATTCATTGTAAATTTTTTATTTGTGATTTTTTAAATTAAAAAAGCAAAAAGGCGACGGCAGGCCGAGTCCTCCGTACAAGTTCAGGTCCTGCGAGACTGCACAGCCGATACCTACACAGTCCCCGGCAAGGAACCGCTACATTATGCGGTGGGGGTGGGCCCACCCACCCAAAATTTTTAAAAATTTTTTGCATTATATTTTTAATGATTTTTAAAAAGAATCAAATGTTTTTTTTATATAAAAATCATTTTTTTTTTGTTATAGTCCAATTGCACTTTTACGGTGATGGTCGTTTGGCCGTCAAATTTAACACAGTGATTTTGCTACGACGGTCGTATGACCGTCAAATTTAACCCAACGCTGGTTTTTTCCCTCTTTGGAGCTGATTTATTCTAGAGGCCGTAACTTGGGCATACGATATCATTTTTTGGCAAACGAGATATTGTCAGAAAGTTGGTTTTCTCATCTTTCCAGTGGTGTGGATCTCATCACATATTTTTTCCGTTGGTGCATTCTACAGCCTGTTGAAGACAAAGGGGCTATTTTCAGTCTCAAGCTCATAACTTTTGATCAGTTTCTTCGTTTTTCGCAATCTCAGCGGCGTTGGAACCGTATTTCAGAGCTCTTCAGTTTCATCTATACCATTTTTTCAGATTTCACTCCAGGTATCTTTTATTCAGTTATTTGTGTTTTCACACTCTGGTGGATTACCTGAACATATTTGCTCTTGGAAACTTTTTGTTTGCATGGGATGCTTTGTTCTTGGTTGTTCTTCATGTATTGCCAGCATTTTGTCCTTTGAGGACATTTTTGAGCATCATTTGTAAGCTATCTTTTATGTAAACGAACTGAGATAAAGTGCCACACTATTGTACATGCATATTTTGAGGATTTTGCACATAAGGTTGTACCATATTTTGTACTCGCACTGTTATTATAAAGTGCCATGAGGGGTTGTGTAGTTTGCCTTTGTTTTTCCATCACATCTTTGTCCGGTGAGTGTCCGTCCACGACGACAGTGGATCATATGATTCCAGCCTCATGCATGTGTGCTTTGTTTTGCACACCACTTTTTTAGTTGCAGGTGCTATCTTGTGCACTTCCAGATGTTTCTTCTCCTTCATGCACTACAGGGTGTTTCACATCATTTCAGTGGATCTATCAGGCTCTCCCAGTTCAGCATTATGGGGGGGTTATTATATTGTTTGTGCTAATTCTTCCTTGGTTTTGCCTTGGAAGGAATCTTTCATTCTCAATTGATCAGTGTTTTAGACTATTGGTTCTTGTGCCATCTGTATCTTCGTTCCAGGTGTTTGCCTTTGTTTGCCATCTGATTCGAGTAGTGTCGTATGGGCACTTATGCAGATTATTGTCTTCTTGTTCCTGATCATCCTATCTTCAGCACCATAGCAGTCATCTTTCGACAGTTGTTTGCAGCGTCTTCTGCTTCAGTGATGTCTCTTCTTGGATTTCTTCTTCTCTTTTTGGAGTAAAGCTTTTTCCCATGAGGTTTTCTCTATTTCTCCATTTTACAGAGATTTGGTTATATTTGGGTACCTGATTTGGCCTAGTTGTTGGGACCCATGTTTGCCTTCTTGCATTGTAGTTACCTTTGCTTTTCTGCATTTGTTTGTAGCTGCACTGTTGCTCATCTTAAGGGAGGGTGTTAGAGTAAAGGTCTTAACTTAATTATGTTGATTAAGTTACCTTTATTCCCTTCTTAAGATTTCACGTTAGTTTGCATAAAGTGACATTTTATCCTATTAGGGCTTCTATTAGGGTTTTATTAGGGTTTGCATAATCTTCTTTTTATAAGGATTGATCCCATTGTATTTCATATCAATTCATTCTCTCATTCTCTCTGATATATACATTTTCAGTTTTCAGAGAACCCTTGCTTGTTTGTCTCCATCTCTTTTTTTGTGACAGGTTATTTGCATGCAGGTGATCTTCGGGGTTTGTGGTGTTGTATTTTCTGAACTCCTACATAATAGGTGGGTTCATTACATCATATTTTTTCCTTTCTATTTATAGTAAGTTTGGTGAAACATCCCAAATTTAGTGTAAAACCCTATGCATTTTGAACCTATGCTATTTTTCTATGTTTCAATATCTATGATTTTAATATTCCCTTTTAGGTTGTGCTCTCATAAATAATTTATCTCCAATGTTAAAGGTGATATATCTTTTATTTTATTTTGTGTATATATGAGAAACAAAATTCAAATGCAAAAAATAAGAACCTCTATAACTTGCCTCTATATATACCTTCATTTGAGCTTGATAAAGAGGATGAAGCACCCAAAACCTTGAGAAATATTCAATTACCTCATAAGAATCCTATTGATGTACTCTTAGATAAGTTGATGGTATATGGTTGCTCTTCAATTTGGCATGACTTTCAAATGGAAAGGTTTTATTCAAATGAACTGAGGATAGTTTGATTTATAGGTGTTGAGGATAGAGGATCAAGGGTTAGGATTTGATTTGATGATCAAAGGCTAGGAGTGTTTAAGAGATTAGGGCACGAACAAAAATCCTCCAAGTAGAATCATGCAATTGGTGCACTTAGAGAGGAGGAGGATAAAAGAGATTTGAATGGCTAGGATTGGCTTGACTAGATCTAAGGGATGAGATTGAGTCATCTCATACATGTGTGTAAAAGATCATGGGGAAGAGAGATTATGACAAGTTTCCTCTCACACATGTGCGAGGACACATAGGGAAGTAGGATTTTGATAAGTGTACTTTTACATATGTGTGAGAACACATAGTGTCCTCTCAAACATGTGTGAGAACACATAGGGAAGTAGAATGGAACATTTGACTCCACTCCTCTCACATATGTGAGAGATCACATGGGGATAAGAAATGGAGACATGTGACTTCTCTCAAATGTGTGAAATATCCCTTGGGGAAGATAGATATGACAAGTTTCCTCACACACATGTGTGAGAGATCAAATGTTTAAGGTGGAGGTTTGAGAATTTCTAGAATAAATGGATAGATAAGATTTTATTATATGATTTTAGGGATAAGTGGGATTCAATGCGGTTAATTCAATTAAATAAGTTTAGGAATGTAGGAGGCTTAATTAGTTTTTGTATATTTTGATTTTTCTTTAGAACCCATGTGAAGCGGTGTCTTCAAATAAGGTGGCATTGCGATTGTTGAAAGTTTATTTCTTATTCTTCTTCAAAGCATAAAGATGAAATGTTCCTTGTTTTAATATATATGGAGGAATGGAATTATCTTTCTCTTGCTTTATTAGTAGAGAACAAGGGTTATAAGTTGGTTTTTGTGCTTAGGAGCATTATGAGGTAGCGAAGAGGGCTTCATGTGCTCCTTATTTTTCTTTTTAAAAAAATTTATTGGGTATTTTTCATAGTCATTTGGTATAATTAATAAATTTTATCTTTGTGTTCACAAGAAGTAACTATTTTATGTTTCTTACACTTATATTCATAATAAATGTCCTTGAGAGTGTTAAACACCGTTTTCAAGTGTGAAGTGATTTGACTCTAAAATGTAATCATAATCATTTGAACCATGTGGAGTATCTTGGAAATATTGCAATCATCATGAAAAATATTATGTTCTTGGAATTTCATAGTGTATTTGACCGTTTTTCTAATTTTAGACCGTATATTACAACTTTAAAATCTATTAGATAGTATAGTTTGACCTGCTACATTTTTATATAATTGTATAGATGACACTTTAAATTACTATTAAACCATAAAAAATATTATAAACAAATATAATATAGTATTTTAATTTATATATTATAAAAAGATAAATTAATTTAGAATATTTTTAAAGAGAATATAACTTTTTTCTAATATGAATTTAGAAATCTAATTGTAAAAGTAAATTTATGATTTTGACATTTTTACTAATAACTTTATCACTGTTTAATATTAATACATGTGATTTATAATATTTATTATAAAATATATATTAATTTAGAATCTTTTCAAAATAAAATATAATTGTATTTAAATTTTAGATATGAATTTAGAATCTTCTTGTTTTGTAATAGAAAATTAAATATTTTTACATTTATTACTAATAATTATCATTGTTTTCTAATTTTTCAAGATATTGCATTCATAGAAGATTTTATATAAAAAAATCATAAATTAAACAATTTTTTGACAATTTATATATAAAATTTTCATATGACAGGTAGGGGTGACTGACAAATTCCAAGCCTAGTAACATGTGATAAAAAATACTAAATATAATCATCATAATTGCAATCCTAGAGAAAAACATTGAAGTTTGTTACCAATATAGTAGGGTAGTGAAAAATGCCAAAAGATATGCCTCCCAAATGGGGGACACCATCAAAATACTATAAAGTATATAGACATGTATGTAGAGTATAGAAACTCCAAATCTCAACCAATAATATTAGATGGATTATAATCTAATAGAGTGTTCTCATCTTCTTTATGTGGTTTGTAACCACCTTTAATATTTTGAATTTTAGTGTGATATGATGTCATTTAATGTGTTTGATATATGTAGAATAGAAGAAAGACCCTTTATAATATTGTTATTGTACTTGTGGATTTAGATTCAATTGTTTTTTTAAAATATATTTTAGTTTTTCTTTGGAACCCGTATGGAAGTAGCACCTTGAAAAGAAGTGGCAATGAGATTGTTGAAAGTTTCTTTCTTTTTCTTCTTTGGAACATAAAGAGGGAATCATCCTTGTTTTGGTACATATGAAGGAATGAAATTATGTTTCTTTCTTTATTGATAGAAGACAGTAGTTACAAGTTGATTTTTATGCTAGAGTATTAAGAAGCAATGGAGAGGACTTCATTTTTTCTTTATTTCTTCTTCTATTTTTTTGTTGATTCTTTTGTTGCACATGCATTTGTTATAATTAGTTAATTATATCTTTGGTTTCATATGAAACTTTACTTGATGTTCCTTACATTTGTAGTCAGGAAATATCATTGAGAGTGACAACATATTTTGAGATGTTCCTTTTCCAAAGCTCTCATTTTGCACAGGCTGGGAGGATGCTGATAAAGGTTGTAGAGTCTGGCTTTACACCTACAATTGCATTTGGTTGTGAGTTTCTAAAACCTTTTCAACAAATCAATTTTGTTAATATCCTATAATCAAAGCATTTCATGAGATCAGTGCGCTTTGAAGGATTCTGTGAAACAGTTCAGGTGCCTTGTCTATGCTTCCACGTTTTGCATGGCATTCTGTCAAACAGTTCACATGCCTTGTCTATTCTTCCACATTTTGCATACATGTCTACCAGGGCAGTTGCAGCTTCAACATCTGATAAAATTCCTATTTCCTTTATTCTGAGAAGGATGCCCACGGGCCACACCCCGTTCCAAAGATCTGATTTTGGCACAGGCAGGGAGGATGTTGGCAAAGATTGCGGAATGTTGCTTTACACCTGCCAATTACATTTATAAATCCTTTTCAAGAAACGCATTTTGTGCATATCCTGCAATCATAGCATTACATGAGACCACGTTTCTTTGAAGCATCCTGTCAAACGGTTCGCATGCCTTGCCTATGCTTCCACATTTTGGAAGCATTTTAACCAGAGCATTTCCAACTGTAATATCAGACAATGATACTACTTCCATTACGATTTGATGGATGTCCATACCCTGTTTCGAATCTCCCATTTTCCACGCTGCAGCAACCATTTGCATAAACAGAACCCAATAAATTGCCTTTCTGAAGGAAAACTACCCACGTCTCAGAAAGATGGCAGCGGCGTTACCAAATTTAAATCTGCAATGAAACTCTGTTTCGAGTGGCAAGATTGTTCTGTCATGGCTGGGGAGCATAGACATGTTTGGAAAATAAAGACAAAATCAAATGAATAGGAAGATAAAATTACGGGCATCCACCGTACTTTCGCGCGGGAGCAGTTTGAATTCAAACAGTTAACGGCGAGTATTGTTTTGACGGAAACACATGGTGAAAGGAACAGGGCCCACACCTGCCATCTAAGCAGTCAAAGCTTAGTGTGTGATGGTTAAGCCCAGCCTGAAGCCACTAGTGCTCTGGATGCAGAATCAGAGAACATTGTTCAGGATGCTCTTGATAAAGCTTCTACAGGACGTACTACTATTACTGTGGCACATCATCTCTCCACAGTTAAAGCTGCAGACAAAATTGCAGTAATGCAAGATGGTTGTGTTATTGAGTCGGGCGGACACCTGGAGCTGATCCAAAATCCAAATGGCAAGTATGCAGCCCTCATTCACTTACAACAGGAACTGGTCAAAATACAGACAGTTGACAGCATTACCTCTGAATCAAATTTGAGAGCAAGCAGCAGGGACCCTGAGAACATATTAGATATTTCAGATCAAAATGGGAGCTCTTTTTCTGCATTAGAAAAAGAAGAAAAGGTCAAATTTTCAGATAAAACTCGAACTCCATCCTTTTGCCTAATGTTTGCAATGAATTCTCCAGAATGCTGCACTGGGGTGCCTTGGTGCCATTGGATACGGAGCCCTGAATCCATCTTATTCTATTGCTGTGGCAAGCGTGATATCTGTCCTATTTCTTGACAATCATGATGAAATAAGGGACAAAATAAGAAGTTTTTATATTGTTTTTGTGGCATTGACAGTGTGGTCCTTCCTAGCAAATGTGATCGAGCATTATAACTTTGCAGTCATGGGAGAGTTCTTAACCAGAAGGGTCCGTATGAAAATGCTGTCAAAATTTTTAACCTTTGAAGTAGGATGGTTTGATATGAAAGAAAATTCAAGTGGAGCAGTTTGTTCCAGGCTATCAAAGGAAGCTAATACGGCAAGTAATGCATTAATAAATTGAAATAAATCTTTACAGGTAGAAGAAATATAGTAGTCTTGATTGAATTCTTCTGTTGTTATGCAGATGAGATCCTTGGTGGGAGATCGCTTGTCGCTTATGGTGGAAAGTCTATCAGCAGTGGTTATAGCGTGCATTGTTTCACTAGTTGTGAGCTGGCGTTTTGCCATTGTATTAATTGCCATACAACCTTTACGTATCTACTGCTACTACACGAAAAGGGTTCTACTCAAGCATCTTTCAAGGAAGTCTATCAAAGCCCAGAATCAAACCAGCCAAGTGGCCACAGAATGTGTTGTAAACCATAGAACCATTGCAGCTTTCTGTGGCGAGGAAAGAATTCTCCAGCTCTTCGAATCCACACAAGAAGAGCCTCACAAAGAGATTAAGATGCAATCATGGTATGCAGGATTAGTTCTTGGAACATGTGAATTTATCCATACATCCCAAGGGGCTTTAGGATTTTGGTATGGAGGGAAGCTTAGACAGGAAGGATATTTAAGTTTTCCCGCATTTTTAGCCTGCATGGCAATCATGGGAAGAATTGGGCGGATTATAGCAGATGCTGGAAGCATGACTTCAGACATAGCCAAGGGTGCGGATGCTGTGAAATCTGTATTTGTGATCTTGGATAGAAATAGTTCCATAAATCCAGAAGATATTGGAGGACTTAAGCCAGATAAAATTGATGGCAATGTTGAATTAAGAAATGTAGACTTCTCTTATCCTGCTCGTCCCAATGTTATTGTATTGAGAGATTTCTGCCTTGAAATCAAAGCAGGAAGCAGTGTGGCTCTGGTAGGTAAAAGCGGCTGTGGAAAGTCCACCATTATTGGACTCTTGGAGAGATTCTATGATCCTATCAAAGGAATAGTTTTAATAGACAATAAAGACATTAAAGCATTCAATTTGAGGTATTTGAGACATTTTATAGGTCTGGTAGGACAAGAGCCAACTTTGTTTGCAGGGAGTATTAGAGATAACATTCTGTATGGTAAGGAAGATGCAACCGAGGCAGAGGTGATTGAGGCCGCGACGGCTGCTAATGCCCATGGATTTATATGGTAAGTGAAATACTGTCACTTAAAACATTTTATTTTTTCGGAAATATATGTATTGCTATTAATATTATTTCAGTCATTTGGAGAATGGATATGATACAAATACAGGAGGTAGAGGACTGCAGTTGTCTGGTGGGCAGAAGCAAAGGATAGCCATAGCAAGAGCAATTATAAAAAATCCAAGTATCTTACTTCTGGACGAGGCAACTAGTGCATTGGATGTTCAATCAGAGAAAGTGGTTCAGGAAGCTCTAGATCGAGTTATGGTGGGAAGAACGAGCATAGTTATAGCTCATAGATTGAGCACAATCAAAAACTCTGACTACATAGCAGTTATTGAGGATGGAAAGATCATTGAGCAGGGCAGCCATCCCGTGTTGATCAGTAAAGGTGAAAACAGTGAGTACTTTAGACTAATCAAGCTCCAAGAACACACTCATCCCAAATCGTCTTGAAACTGGTTTTTGTTGCTTGCAACAAAACATATTGTGTGAATCTATTGCAACTGTGCAGTGATGTTCAGAGCCACCCAAAAAAAAAAGCTTTCTGGTGATAGAACTGTTTTTAAATTTTCTATAGACTGACTTTTATAGTGATTTGCAAAAGAAAATTTATCAGCCCAATCCTCCAATATGTGCTGCCGCAGATGGCAGATGTGCTCAGCCGTTAAGCTTGTATATACCGGTGGCAACAGGGGCAAGGCACGTGACTTTTATGTTTGTTTTTATTGTATAATATCAGGGGATACATAACATCTTAATATCAAACAATACAGTTGAGCTTAATAAGCTTTATAATGCAATAACAATGCCAGAATTAATCCCTAGCGTTTTCAAGATGTTCAAAACAAATTTTTAATAATAGAAATATCAAATAGTCGTTAAACATTATTATTAGTCTATAGTACAATTTTCTAGATGTAGACATAACAAGTAATAATGCTTTATAATTATGCATTGGAGGCTCTCCTAGTATTATTTTGGTGGCTGAAAAATAGTCTACCCTCAAAAGAAGAACATATTTTCACTTGTACTTTAAAGTAAGTAGCATGGTTTGGTTTTAAGTTTTCGCTAGAAGCTGCCTTTAGAGTGGCCACTTGGGGGATCTCAAGGGGGATAGGCATGAGCTTGCCCTAATTCTGGCTTCTCGTGCTTGTAACTCTTTGAGGGGATCTGATGTCTTGGCTTGGGATGGTTCGGAGTTGTCTGGAAAGTACTCTATGGCGGTTGGCTATAAGCAGTTAGGTAGGCAGTTTTTTGGGGACATTGAGGTCCCTTGGTGGAATCAAGTTTGGCACAAGCTGTCCTAGCCCAAGTGCAACATCTTTATGTGGTTAGTGGCTCAAAACCGGTGTCTTACTTGGGATAACTTTTGTAAGCGTGGTTTCCATGGCAAGTCTATGTGCGTTTTGTGTCATGGCTGTGAAGAGAGTGTCTCCCATCTCTTCTTCCAATGTTCCTATGCTAGAGAGATTTGACATTTCTGGTGGGGAGTGTGGAATACGGCTTGCTAGCATGCTTCCTCATTGGCAGAGTTTGGGGAAAGGTGGGGCAAAGCCCCTGTTTCTACCTCCTTTCTTTAGGCCACTTGGGCTCTTGGGCCATCCTTTATTATCTGGAACCTGTGGTTGGAGAGGAATAGGCAGATTTTTTAGGATTCGTTGTTGAGGGCCCCTCACCTGTGGTGGAAAATTCTTCACTCTTTAGGGGAAACTATTGCGGCTAAGTGTGATATGACTGTGCTGGTGGACCCTCGTGATGTTGGTTGTTGTAATCGTCTTCATCTTCCTCCTCTGCAACAACAACTCATGCGCAACAGATGTAGGCATCCTACCCCAAAGGTGAATAGGGAGGGAAGATGGACCCCTCCTCCTCATGGAGTACTAAAAATCAACTCTGATGGCTCTTCTCGTGGAAATCCGGGTCATGCTGGCATTGGGGGTGTTGGCAGGGATAGCTTTGGAGATGTTTAGTTTATCTTCTCTGTGTATAAAGGTATTCATACTAATAATCTTATGGAGGCTCGGGCTATTTTACTGGCTTTGGAACGGGGTAGTCAATTGGGATGGCGTCGGATCATATGTGAGTCTGACTCACAGGTTGTGGTGAACTTACTAAAAAGGCAATATTTGGATGATGTGAGCTGGCAACTGACTTTGATAGTTGAACAAATTCACACTCTCTGTGCTTCTCTGGAGGATATTATTTTCACTCATATTCCTCGTGAATGGGATGGGGTGGCTGATTGCTTGGCTAAATGGGCTTCTGACCATATTCATGATTGGAATTTGGTGGATCAGGGTCAACTACCCCCTATTTTGTCTCATCAATTGGATCGCTTGGTTGATCTTGATAGGGCCATTTAATGCCTGTGCTTTGTAATGTTTCTTTGATTTAATAAAAAATTTACCCCTCCTTGATGTTAAATAAAAAGTAAGCTAGCTAAACATTTTGATACGGTCAATTGGAAATTATCTTCTCAGTTAAATTAGATCTTTCTAGAGTAAGCAACACATTTAATAATAATTTAGTATTTTGGGTAAAAAAACACTCGTTCAGTTTCGAGTTTCAATCAAGAAGTTAATTTTCCATGGCATTCAACTTTTCTCTCGAGAATTGATGTATGAAATCCTGCAAAAACAAATAAAATTCAAGATGAGATGAACCTATTATAAGTAAGCAATAAGCATGTTAAAATACATACTATTTTGGGTAAATTAGTGTCCAATCCTCTTTAAAAAGAGAGAACATGAAAAATTACTACAATTGAACCTGCCTTCAATAATAGGTCAATCAATAAATGAGGTTAAAAGTGTTTTATGGCAATTAATGTTTCAAATTATCATGAGAAATTATATGTTTAAGAATGGATTCTTTTTAGGATGATAAAATGTTTGATTGAAAAGTGAAAAGAGAATTAAGGTTAAGATTATTCAAATTCTTAGTATTTCAGATTTTCTTAGGCAATTATATGTTTAAGAATAAATTTTCTTCAAGATGATAAAATATTTTAAGTAAAAAGTGTAAAGAGAACTAAGAATAAGATTATCCCAATTTTTGTGTTCCAAATTCTCATAGGAAATTATATTTCTAAGAATGGATTCTCTTCAAGATGATAAAATGTTTTCAGTGAAAAGTGAAAAGAGAATTAAGATTAAGATTATCTCAATTCTTAGTGATCATGGTATTATGAGTCCTTTGGTTGCATCTAGATCTTAAAAAAAAAAGGCAGGATGGTTCTTCTTATGGATCAAACTTTGACTCCACTTCAGAGTTTGTTGGTTGTCTCTTTGTTGTGAGTTTGTTGTTTGTTTTTCAGTGGACCTTTCTGATTTTAAGGCTTGTTTCTTTCTAGATTTGGGTCTCATGTTGTTCTTTCTCTTTCTTGTTGTACAAGGTTTTGAGAGCCTTTCAAAACCTTCTTTTGATTCATAGCTCTGAACAAAAAGTGCTTATCTAATAAAAACATTAAATTAAGTTAGAATAATAAAATTGAAAACATTGCAAGCTATGAATATTTTCAAATGATAACTTCATAAATCCAACATAACCTCAATATTTTGTAAACAAGTCACAACAATCTTTAATAGAAATAGTTAACATAAGAAATAATTCTTTTTAACTCAAAATAGAGATAGTTGCTAAAAAGTTGATTTAACAAGTTAGTAAGTTGATTTAACAAATTAGTGTTGGAAAAATTAAAGTTTACATTTTAATCATCTTAATGATTTAATAGTTAATTGGTAATTAAAATAGTTTGATAAGTCATAAAAGATTGATAGAAGAATGCAATGCTTTCTAAACATTTATACAATATATTACAATATTTTCAAATAATCAATAAATTATTTATATTTTACTATACACATTATAAATTAATTATATCTATACTTATTAAATATCATTGATGAATATCTAACATTTATCTTGTGACCTAGGAGAATAGTGACCTAGGAGAAGAGACTAAGAAACAAAACTCTAAAGAGAAAATAGAAAGCAGCACTTTCCTACTCCAAATGCCTAAGAAAAGGTCCAATTTGTACCTGCCCATTTTTCCTGTCACTGTCAGAATTAATCCCAGCGAGGATTTTTTTGTTATCTCCTTTGGGTTCTAATTCATGGGGAGTGCAGACAGCCAAGTGAAAAGTGAAATGGGTTGTGAAGAATCATGCAGTTCAGTAAGATTGTTATTTTATTCATAGTGGAGATATTTTGGAGTCGTTGGAAGCATGGTAAGGTTTGTTGGTAATAGGTATTTGTTATTCTTCTTGTGATTGTGAGATATGGTTGGATATTAGCGATTGTTTTGAGTTGATTTTTTATTTATTGGGTGAAGTTTAGTGTTTTTATTATCTATTTGTAGTTTTATTTGGAAGTGGTTTTATAGTTTACAAAAGTAGTGAATGAATTAGATTAGAGAAGTTCAGAGAGTTAAAAAGGGTATATTATTTGATGTATTACAAAGATGGTTGGTTCAATTTGTTAGAAGTTAAGTGATTATGGGTTCAAATATTGATATTGTTTTGAGTTGGTTTTTTATTTGTTGGGTGAAGTTCAGCGTTTTCATTATCTGTCAGTTGTCTTATTTGAAAATGGTTTTATAGTTTACAAAACTAGTGAATAATTTAGAGAAAGTCAAAAAGAGTAAATTACTTGATGCATGACAAGGATGGTTGCTTCAATTTGTTAGAAGTTAAGTGGTTATGGGTTCAAATATTGGTATTACTTTGAGTTGGTTTTTTATTTGTTGGGTGAAGTTTAGTGTTTTCTTTATCTATTTGTTTTCTTATTTAGAAGTGGTTTTATAATTTACAAAAGTAGTGAATGAATTAGAGAAAATCAAAAAGGGTAAATTACTTGATGCGTGACATAGATGGTTGCTTCAATTTGTTAGAAGTTAAGTGGTTGTGGGTTCAAGTATTGGTATTGCTTTGAGTTGGTTTTTTATTTGTTAGGTGAAGTTTAGTGTTTTCATTATCTATCTGTTGTCTTATTTGGAAGTGGTTTTATAGTTTACAAAACTAATGAATGAATTAGAGAAAGTCAAAAAGGGTAAATTACTTGATGCATGACAAAGATGGTTGCTTCAATTTCTTAGAAGCTAAGTGGCTGTGGGTTCAAACTTAGATATCGTTCATATTTTTTATTTTATAGCTGATTCAAAATTAGATTCAAGATTTGAAAGGAACATTTAAAATTGTATGTATTAGAGTGATAATGAAAACAAGGTATTATAAGAATAATTTGATCACATTGTAAAAAGAACAATTTTCAGTTGAGTTGACTCTGACATCTTAAGACAATTTTTTTTCTCTTCTTATTTTTGTGTTTGTGGGGTCATCATTCCTACACTTCATAGTACCTCCAAAGACTCATATATGCAACATTAAATGGAGAAAGTGTAATAGGGTTATATTGGAGGTTGGGAGCATCAATGACTTGAGGATTTTTATCATGTCAAGCCTAACTTCTCATCAAAGATGGTGTTTTGTATGAGAAACATATGTTTTTTGTGTTTTTATTTTTATTTTGATAAAATTGAAGAATTCATATATTTGGAAGTTCATTTTTTTTAAGACAAAAAAAGATTTGGTGTAAATTCAATATAGATTATTGTCCACATAATTTGAAAATCTATGGATCTTAAAAATGATATCTTTCCAAAGATCGTGAGACAATTTGATGGAGTATTTTTTGCCTAACTGAATATCCCAAGAAATGTGAATTTGAGCAGCCTATACACCATTAAGATGTTTCAAACTTCTAAATATTTTGTCAAATTATTAGAGCACAAGACATTAGCCACAATTGAATACCTGCCAACGCCTATTGTTATGAGCATTCAGCTTTTCCAAGAAGATTTGGAAAACCATTATCAAATTGCATGACGCTTGATTGACATACCCTAATTTGTCACAATGATGAACATCAAAGGTTTGACACAAAACATAAACCTATTCAGATTCTCAAAATCTTTACGTTAAGTAAATGTATTAGAACCAAATGCCAGTTAACAGCCACTCCTGTGCTGCAAATGATCAATCACAAAATATTTCTAGCCATGTGTATGAGCTCCCAAATCCAGCAGGATCCATCTTTGAAATAGTCTAACTTTTAAAGTATCTAAGGATGTTGCAGAAGCCACAGAGAAAAGACAGAGCAAAGAACAAAGATGACCAAATAAAAAACCGAAAAACTTAGAAAACAATAATTGCCACAAAAAAGAAAGAAAGAAAGGAGATGACTTTATAAGAAAATATCACGGGGAGCATCCATGCTATAAGTTAAAAACTCGGGAAACAGGAGAAGTGCTATTAAGAAACCCACAATTTGTTGTAGAAGTTGATCATGATCCACGTGAATTGGAGATCTCAACTCATGAAGTTGATCGTGATCCTACCAACTATTGGGTGTTGCGATGAGAAAATAATGAAATTAGGAAAATGGCTTTTTCAGCTACTGGGATGGAGGAATCTATTGAGAAAATAAAGGACCTTGTCCTGCTAAAAATAAAAGTTTGTTGTGGAATGAAGGATAAGTCAAGGGATTGCAGTTCCAACTGTAGGATAAGCTGTCTTAACCCAACCACGTATGCTGGATGAAGTCGGAAACATCTATTCAGTGTTGAGAATGCATTTTTTACTATATTTATTAATTGATTGAAAATTAAAGTTATCAGTTCAAGTACCGGTGCAGATACAAGTACAGTATGGATACGACGGTATGACAATTTTATATTATATATATATATATATATACATGGATGTATGAGGTACAAAATTTCCTCCATTTTCAGATTTGCTTGTCTACAGATCATATCGTTATTTTCACAATAACCAATTTGCAAGTCATGTCATCATTTAATATTTTCAGTGTGTTGTCTAAATTTTATGAAGAAGAAGTGACAATTCTTAAATGATCAACTATTTCATTTCCTGACAATTGACTGTAATATGGTAAATATAAATCAATATGTCAATCAAACCAGAAAAATACTGTAAAATCTGCTTCTTAGGTGCTACATTTTTTTCCATTTCACAATAATTACCAACTTAACCGACCAAGCATCTTTCATCTAAATTGGAAGTGCTAATTACACAAATTCTTCATTCACCATGATAACAATAAATCAATGTCATGACTTACGTGCTTACACTCAAAAGTGCTAAGCTCCTATGGTTAGGGTCATCCCTAGATCCAAACCTAAACCTCAAGGGTTCATAGTGACCCTACCTATGTATTCTCTCGTGGGGATCAAACGCTTTCTAGTTCGCTTACTTATGTTAGAGGGAGTTCATTCTTTCCTCGTGCATGAGATCTCTAATCTCGCATTTAACCTATGACTATTAATTAAGTACATGAAAGCTATCAACTTTGCCAATTATATTATAATGATGACAATTTTGATAGTAACTTACCAAATGTTGGGTCCATGCCAAACATTACCAATCCTTAAACATACATGAATACACAAGGACCATATCATACCATAATCCCAAAGATCATATACATGATGAATTTCTCAAGCATACATCAAGCATACACAAAGTGACTAGCTCATACACATCACAAGTTCAATAGTGACTAGCTCATATGCACATCACAACACAATAGTGATTGGTTCATATACATATCACAAATACAATAGTGATTGACACATGTGTGCATCACATATAGTATAGTGACTAGCTCCAACATACTTCACAAATGCATAGTGACTAGCTTCATCACATCACATATACATAGTGACTAGCTCTAGCACATCACATATACACAGTGACTAGCTGACACATTCACATGTCACATCTCCGTCAGTGACCATGCTGGATGATGCAGTTGTGAAAGAAAAACATAAAATAATGAGGAATTGAAATGACGGGATGGTTGAGGGCAACTATTAAATAAGTATGGCCAAAGATACCTATCAACGACCCAGCAAGGAAGGCTGCTCAAATTAAATGTGCATGGCATGGTGTGCAGAAGCAAGATACAGATGACACTAAAGGAGCCTCCATGCAATTAAATGAGTATGGCAAACTTCTGCATGAGAAGTAATGGCAGGTCATGTGATGCAAAAAGGAGGCTAATTAGTCATCAAAAACCATCATGACCCCCTTCATTGGGAATACACACAAGTGTTCAGGAGGAGAAATGAAGGGATTGAGCAGGCAGAGAGAGAGAGTGAGCTCAGGGAAATGGCACGCAAAGAGGAGGGAGGAAGGCAACGTTTTGGCAGGTGATGGAAGGATAGGAGCAGCCAAGATCGATAGGAGGGAGAATGAGGGCGGGGCATAGCTATTTGGAGGTGCGATAGAGGAAATGGCGTGATAGTTGTGCAACGTTTTATAGATACGAATCCAAGCTTTGTTTTGGGAAGAAAATACAGAGATTGGTAAGAAAAATGTGAGGTTCAACAGAATCGAATGGTAGCTTGGAGAGGCACGAAATGGACTTTTTTTGAAAAGGCTTTAGAAACTTTCAAGTAAATGCAACTGGGAGACTGTGGATAGCCACCAAGGCCTAAAGGTTGGAAGAGTTATGGACATAGAGATTTGGAAGAAAACATGAAGAGGGATAGAGTCAGAAAAAGGCAACATAGAAGATTTCAGCACCTACACTAGACATTCTTTACCATTGATTTATAGCGAAGTACACTCTCTCCTCAGCATTTCCTTCCTAAAATAGTGGTTAATCTCAAAATCATCCACTTCCACAATAGGAAAATAATTAATTTAGGTATTGATTGCTTGTTTGCTGTCATCTACCATTCTTTGAGACTTTTCTTAAACAGTTCATGTGTCTTACGCTTGCCTTTGTTTTCCTTAGAAATTGGCTATACAGATGACATTCTTGTCCATGGCTATTTGTTTATATTATAAACGCCTAGGAAGTTGTTGCAATTGGAAAGAGGGTATGTAGGCCAGCAAAACATAATTAAAAATGGATTAATATCAAATGTTATGTTTGCTGAAGCCACTATCACTCACTATAGTCCCCACGTCAACTAATACCTCGAGAAGAATTTATGAACAAGCTCTCTCTTGAATGATTTCAAACTATGACTAGTTCTCTTTATAGATAATATTGTGTGAATAGGATTCTAAGCTATGCACTCTATGGAGAAGAATGTTTCCTTATAGTTGAATAAGGCACCACAGATTTTACAGGATGGCATTCCATAGACAATCTACTTGCCTTCTACATACCTTTTCGTTATGTATTTGGGGTAGCTTTTATTGCTTGAAGTGGTGGATTAAACTCATTATGATGACAAGATGATATTTTTATTTAAAATAAAGTTGCAAGTGAGCTGATTGTGGAAATATAATCATGAAGTTTCTTTGGTGATTAATTCAAGTATGAACTCTACCTTTAAATGACTCTTAAAAGTAAATTAGAGATATAATAAATGATTTAGTTTATGGCTGCATAATAATATAAATGATAATGATTTTAATTAATGACACTCAAATCACATTATATTGAATAATTTTAAAAGATGCAAATGAACACTTTGGGTAATCCACTTCAAACCTACAGATAGGGTATTTATATGCTTATAGATGTTTGTCTACCTCTTAAATATGAACCTTTATATTGGACCTATCAAGTGACTTTGAATATGGGGTATCGTAAGTAGATTAATGGTAGTATGATTCTGTAATACCCAAGAGGAAATTGCCTCTTAATATGATGGTTTTGTTGAGTTTCAATTAAGATTTAACCCTTATGTAATCATACTAGATAACATCTTTTGTTGTCTTGTTGCTTACCAACAAGCTCATATTTCTTATGAGTGGCTAGAGTGAATCATTCATATTTTGAGAATTGGATTATTTAAAAACTATTGGAATTATCGTGTGCACAAAGCAAGGATATTATAGCTCTAATAAACCTCAATATATTTGCATAATGAATAGAAGGCACTATCGTCTAATTTGACAATGTTGTTGAGATTGAATTATGAGATAAATCTTATATAGCATCTCTTGACACCTTATCGATGACCATTGAGGTGAAGTTTAGTTTAAAGGGAAGGTATAAACTATCTAGTCTATGAACTAAATTATTATAACAATGTGTGGGATTGCACTATAGGGTAAAGGAAACTAGAAGATCAAGAATATTATTAATAAGATTAAGTTTTCATATAATTGTCTAATGGATATAGCATTGCCAACAATCGTAAGTATGATGAGCAATCATAACTTAAAATAAGCTTATAAATACTCAAGTATAAGAACCTCAATTTAATGAATCTAATATGTGAGTTTCAAATGGAAGGTCTTTCCTATGAGTCGGTGTAAACCAAGGCGATTTCATATTGAGTAATAAGCCTAGCCCCTATGTTGATAAGATGAATGAATCTGAGAGCGTTCAAGTTGGTTTATGAATAATAAATGGTGTGGATTTTTAATTTAATAATTTGATATCCTTAAGGGGAGGTGTTATAGTATGGCTTGTTAAGTTATATATGTTTTCCTAATTTCTATTAAGCATCATTAATGGAAGAAAACATTAACAAAACCTTGGGTTATGGGAACCGATGTGTAGGTATCCTTGAGAGACCTCTTGAGTATAAATATGTGTGACTTTGACCCATTTAGAAGCAGGAATGTAGGCGGGTCTTGGGGAAAAGATGCCTCTGTGACCTCAAGTTCAAAGGGGGAGGGTTTATGGGGGGACAACTCCAAGGGTTGGGGTTGTTCCGATTGGTTTGACCTTCTCCCTTTAGTAGGCATCAGTTTGAGGCTGAATGGGTACCAGATGGGTATGAGCGAGTTAAGGGAATATAATATTGTGTAATTAATACATAATATGCTTTTATATAATAAGCGAGGGTTGACTACCTTATATTGGGTATTTGATTATACATATATGATGAGTAAGTCCATCTCATGTTGGTTCCATTTATCACTTATGTGTCTGTGTAATTCAACTCCATATCTATGTGTCTATGTATAGGCTTGTGTATATGTGGATTGAGATTATGATTTATGTTATGTATAACTCGCCCAAGAGTGAACCTCTGGGATATTTGAGTAGTGACAGGAAGTCATTGGACCATGCCAATGATCGATGTCTGGGCTACTGCTAGGGATTAGTCAACATTCACTTGGTCCAGAGAGGTGAAGGTAGTAAGCTACCCTGGTTATGATATGGTCATAGCGGTTACACAGGTAGGGACCCATCCGTGCGGGTAATGGTAATCTAGGGCTAACCGTATATTGAGAGGGTTCACTGGCTATCGGTGGTATACACGAAAGTGATCGATGTCAAGTGTTACTCAAGATTGTGAAGAAGATAGTTGACAATACCACTAAGGTGACAAGGTGGTATATGTCAGGAGCTACTTCTTCCTGGGTGGATAGACTTGTCGTTGGTGGCCTATAGGCGATTGAAATCGAAATCCACTAAGTTTGGTAGGTTCACTACTTAGGGAACCCTTGGGATGGTGGATGGACTTGCGGTGTAGTATGGGATGCATCGAATCCCCTCCCAATTTTTAGACTATATACTTAGCCTTATGGGATTAAGGATGGACCTACAATGTAGTATGGGATTCACCAAATCCTCTTCCCATTTGACCAATTGTGCAAAAGACCGATGAAAAAGATGGACCCATGGTGTAGTATGCAATGGAACGATATTCTTTCTATTTGGGATGCATTATGGACATCTGTTAGCCAGTGTATTGTGTTAACTAGCCAGTGTGGATGTGATGTATGTTGGAGCTTGTCGCTATGTATTTGTGATGTATGTTGGAGCTCGTTATTGTGTATTTGTGATGTATGGTTAGAGCTTGTCACTATGTATTTTTGATATATGTTGGAGCTAATCACTAATATAAATGTGATATGTGTATGAGACAATCATTATTGTACTTGTGATGTACACATGAGCTAATCATCATTATACTTTTGATTTGTGTATGATCCAATCATTGTTAGTTAGTAATGTGTACGAGCTAGTCAGCTTGTGTATATTGATGTATGCTCATGACTTACATTGTGTATGATCTTTGGGATTATGGTATGATATATGCCCCTTATGAATATTGTGAATATTTATACACTAATGCTTGGTAATGTTTGGTATGGACCCAACACTTGATGGCAAGATTATTATCACTATATTATAATTGACTATGTTGATAGCTTACATGTACTAAATTAATAGTTATGGGATAGTGGTGAGATAATAGATCTCATACAAGAGGTGAGATTGAACTCCCTCTGTCATTGTGGGGCAAACTATGGAGCCTTTGATTTCCCACGAGGGGATACATAGGCAAGGTCAATATGAACCCTCGAGGCTTAGGTCGTAGGTCTAAGAATGACCCTAGTTGTTTGAGCTTATCACCTTTGAGTGTAAGAATATAAGTGTGACGTTGATTTATCATGACCATGGTGAATGTTGAGTTATTGAAATTAATGCTTCTAATATGTATGGAAAATGCTTGGTTGGTTAAGCTGGTAGATGTTGCTAATTAAAAAAATAATTGTTGTGTTAAGGGGCAGATTTTACATTGGTATCAGAGCAACCAAGTTAAAATGTTGAACTTATGAGGCTCACTTGACTCTGGGTTATATTGTCCTACACTACCAATCAACCATAACCAAGTTAGTCACTTGATATGTACATAAATGTTTTCAGTGTCTTAAAAGGACTTTTAAGCTCTTAAGAGTGGACGACTAATCTTAACCAAGGAACCCTTGATGGATGGATAGGGAAAATTGGGTATATAAACTATAAAAAGGTAAATAAGTTAGCGGAAGCTTAAGCATTTGATGTTTGCTAGTTCAACTCTTAAATAAGTATGGCCAAGGATATATATCAACGACCCAACATGGAAGGCTGCCCAAATTAAATGTGCATGGCATGGTGTGCAGAAGAAGGACACAAATGACACTAAAGGAGCCTCCATGCATTTAAATGAGTATGGAAAACTTTTACATGGGTAGTAATGGAAAGTCGTGTGATGCAAAAAGGAGGCTAATTAGTCATCAAAAACCATCGTGACCCCTTCATTGGGAATACACACGTGTTTAGGAGGAGAAATGAGGGGAATGGGTAGGTTGAGAGAGAGTGAGCTTAGGGAAATTGCACACAAAGAGGAGGAAGGTAGACAAAGTTTTGGCAGGTGATGGAAGGGTAGGAGTAGCCAAGATCGATAGGAGGGAGAATTAGGGTGGGGCATAGCTATTTGGAGGTGTGAGAGAGGAAATGGCGTGACAGTTGTGCAACATTTTATAGATATGAATCCAAAGTTTAGTTTGGGAAGAAAATATAGAGATTGGTAAAAAAAAATGTGAGAGAGGTCAAAAGAATTGAATGGTAGCTTGGAGAGGCACGAAATGGACTTTTTTTGAAAAGGCTTTAGGAAATTTCAAGAAAATGCAACTGGGAGACTATGGATAGCCACCAATGCCTAAAGGGTGGAAGAGTTATGGACGTAGAGATTTGGAAGAAAACATGAAGAGGGATAGAGTCAGATAAAGGCAACATAGAATATTTCAACACCTACACTAGACATTCTTTAGCATTGATTTAGAGCTAAGTACACTCTCTCCTCAGCATTTCCTTCCTAAAATAGTGGTTGATCTCAGAATCATCCACTTCCACTATAGGAAAATAATTAATTTATATGGATTGACTGCTTGTTTTCTGTCATCTACCATTCTTTGAGAATTTTCTTAAACAGTTCACATGTCTTATGCTTGCCTTTGTTTTCCTTAGAAATTGGCTATATAGTTGACATTCTTGTTCATGGCTATTCGTTTATATTATGAAAACCTAGGAAGTTGTTGCAACTAGAAAGAGGGTATGTAGGCCATTAAAATATAATTAAAAATGGATTACTATCAAATGTTATGCTTGTTGAAGCCACTATCACTCACTATAGTCCCCACACCAACTAATGCCTTGAGAAGAATTTATGCACAAGCTCTCTCTTGAATGATTTCAAACTATGACTAGTTCTCTTTATAGATAATATTGTGTGAATAGGATTCAAAGTTTTGCTCTCTATGGAGAAGAATTTTTTCTTATAGTTGAATAAGGCACCATAGATTTTACAGGTTCTATTTTGAAGAATGGCATTCCATAGACAATATACTTGCCTTCTACATACCTTTTTGTTATGTATTCGGGGTAGCTTTTATTGCTTGAAGTGGTGGATTAAGCTCATTATGATGGAAAGATGATGTTTTTATTTAAAATAAAGTTGTAAGGTGAGTTGATTGTGGAAATATAATCATGAAGTTTCTTTGGTGATTAATTCAAGTATGAATTCTACCTTTAAATGACTCTTAAAAGTAAATTAGAGATATAATAAAGGATTTAGTTTATGGCTGCATAAAAATATCAATGATAATGATTTTAATTAATGACACTCAAATCACATCATATTGAACAATTTTAAAAGATTCAAATGAACACTTTTGGTAATCTACTTCAAACCTATAGATAGGGTATTTATATGCCTATAGATATTTGTCTACCTCTTAAATATGAACCTTTATATATTGGACCTATCAAGTGACTTTGAATAAGGGGTATCGTAAGTAAATTAATGGTAGTATGATTCTGTAATACCCAAGAGGTAATTTCCTCTTAATATGATGGTTTTGCTAAGTTTGAATTAAGATATAACCCATATGTAATCATACCAGATAACATCTTTTATTGTCTTGTTTCTTACCAATAAGCTCATATTTGTTACAAGTGGCTAGAGTGAATCATTCATATTTTAAGAATTGGATTATTTTAAAAGTATTGGAATTATCATGTGCACAAAGCAAGGATATTATAGTTGTAATAAACCTCAATATATTTGCATAATGAATAGAAGGCACTATCATTTAATTTGACAATGTTGTTGAGATTGAATTATGAGATAAATCTTATATAGCATCTCCCGACACCTTATTGATGACCATTGAGGTGAATTTTAGTTTAAAGGGAAGGTATAAACTATCTAGTCTATGAACTAAATTATTATAAGAATGTGTGGGATTGCACTATAGGGTAAAGGAAACTAGAAGATAAAGAATATTATTAATAATATTAATTTTTCATATAATTGTCTAATGGATATAGCATTTCTAACAATCATAAGTATGGTTCAAGAAATCATTATAACTTAAAATAAGCTTATAAATACTCAAGTATAAGAACCTCAATAATGAATCTAATATGTGAGTTTCAAATGGAAGGTCTTTCCTATGAGTTGATGTAAACCAAGGTGATTTCATGTTGAGTAATAAGCCTATCCCCTATGTTGATGAGATGAA
The DNA here is from genome assembly GCA_007115665.2 of Sequoiadendron giganteum. Lineage (NCBI taxonomy): Eukaryota > Viridiplantae > Streptophyta > Pinopsida > Cupressales > Cupressaceae > Sequoiadendron > Sequoiadendron giganteum. Next base: position 271,964,570 of record CM021103.1, on the reverse strand, counting down.
TGAGTCTGAGTGCGTTCAAGTTGGTTTATGAGTAATAAACAGTGTGGATTTTTAATTCAAGACTTTGATATCCTTAAGGGGAGGTGTTATAGTATGGGTTGTTAAGTCATATATGTTTTCCTAAATGCTATTAAGTATCATTAATGGAAGAAAACATTAACAAAACCTTGGGTTATGGGAACCAGTGTGTAGGTATCCTTGAGAGACCTCGTAAGGAGAACTACATGTGAGTTTTACCCATTTGGAAGCGGGAACGTAGGCAGTCCTTGGGCGAAGGATGCCTCCATGACCTCAAGTATGAAGGGATAGGGTTTAGGGGGGAACAACTTCGAGGGTTGGGGTTGTTCTTGATTGGTTTGACCTTCTCCCTTTAGTAGGCATTAGTTTGAGGCTGAATGGGTACCATATGGGTATGAGTGAGTTAAGGGAATCTACTATTGTGTAATTAATACATAATATGCTTTTATATAATAAGCGAGGATTGACTACCTTATATTGGGTATTTGATTATACATATATGATGGGTAGATTCCATCTCGTATTGGTTCCATGTATCTCTTATGTTTCTGTGTAATTCAACTCCATATCTATGTGTCTATGTATAGGCTCATGTATTTGTGGATTGAGATTGTGATTCATGTTATGTATGACCCTGCCAAGAGTGAAGCTCTGGGATATTTGAGCAATGACATGCAATCATTGGACTGTGTCAATGACCAATGTATGGGCTAATGCTAGGGATTAGTCAACATTCACTTGGTCCATGAAGGTGATGGTAGCAGGCCACCCTGGTTATGATACAACCATAGCAATTACATGGGTAGGGACCCATCCATGCGAGTAATGGTAATCTGGGGCTAACCGCATATTGAGAGGGTTCACTGGTTGTTACTGGTATGCACAGAAGTGACCGATGCCAAGTGTTACCCAAAATTGTGAAGAAGATAGCTGACAATACCACTAAGGTCATAAGGTGGTATATTTCAGGAATTATTTCTTCCTAGGTGGATAGACTTGTTGTGGGTGGCCTATAGGTGATTAAATTTAGAATCCATCAGGTTTGGTAGGTTCACTACTTGGGGAAACCCTTGGGATGGTGGATGGACCTGCGATGTAGTATGGGATGCATTGAATCCCCTCCTAGTTGTCAAACTATATGCTTAGCCTTGTGGGGTTGAGGATATACCCGCAATGTAGTATTGGATGCATTGAATCCTCTTCCCATTTTTTGACCCATGGTGTAGTGCGCAATGCATTGATATTCTTTCTATTTGAGATGAATTATGGACATGTGTTAGCCATTCTAATTTGTTAGCTAGTGTGTTGTGTTAACCAGCTAGTGTGGATGTGATGTACGTTGGAGCTCGTCACTATGTATTTGTAATGTATGTTGGACCTTGTTATTGTGTATTGTGATGTATCGTTAGAGATTGTCACTATGTATTTGTGATATATGTTGGATCCAATCACTAATATAAATGTGATATGTGTATGAGACAATCATTTTTGTACTTGTGATGTACGCATGAGTTAATCATCATTATACTTATGATTTGTGTATGATCCATTCACCGTTATACTAGTGATGTGTATGAGCTAGTCAACTTGTGTATATGGAGGTATGCTCGTGACTTACATTGTGTATGATCTTTGGGATTATGGTATGATATGCCCCTTGTGAATATTGTGAATGTTTGTGCACTAATGCTTGGTAATGTTTGGCATGGACCCAACACTTTATGGCAAGATTATTATCACTATATTATAATTGACTATTTTGATAGCTTACATGTTCTAAATTAATAGTTATAGGATAATGGTGAGATAATAGATCTCATACAAGAGGTGAGATTGAACTTCCTTTGTCATTGTGGGGCAAACTACGAAGCCTTTGATTTCCCATGAGGGGATACATAGACAGGGTCAACACGAACCCTTGAGGCTTAGGTCGTAGGTCTAGGAATGACCCTAGGTATTTGAGCTTATCACCTTTGAGTGTAAGAATATAAGTGTGAAATTGATTTATCATCACCATGGTGAATGTTGAGTTATTGAAATTAACGCTTCTATTCTGTATGGAAAATGCTTGGTTGGTTAAGCTGGTAGATGTTGCTAATTAAAAAAAAAATTATTGTGCTCAAGGGGCAGATTTTACATCACAATGGTTGACTAACACATATCTTTAATGTATCCTAGATAGAAAAAATATTGGTGCATTACACACTACATAGTTGTTCCATCCTTTTCTCCAATCTTCTGCACCGTCAAATAATTAGGAATGGGATTCAATGTATCTGATATTACAACCAGAGGTCCATCTTCAAATCTACAAGGCCAAGTATACCATCTGACAATTGAGAAGGGGGTTTAGTGTGTCCCATACTATATCATGGGCCCATCCTCCATCCCGAGGGTTTCCACAAGTAGTGAACCTATCTAGCTTGGTTGATTCCAAATTTAATCACCTATAGGCCATTAATGACAAGTTTTTCCACCTTGAAAGAAGTAGCTTTTGATATATACCACCTCGTGACATTATTTATATTGGCTTCTATCTTCTTCACAATCTTGAGTAACAGTTGGCACCCATCACCCCCATTCTACAGGTGATTTCCAGTGGACTCTCTTGATACAACCACCTGTAAAGCTTATGGAGGAGGGAAGGTCAATTCAATTAGGAACAACCCCAAAATTTAGGATTTATCCCTCTTTGACCATCCCCTTATGGACTTGAAGTCACAGGGGCATCCTTCACTAAGGATTTCCTATGTACCCACATCCAAATGGATCAAAGTCACATGTAGCTCTCCTTACAATGTCTCTCAAAGGGTCTACACATAGTTTCCCATTACCCATGTTTCATTAATTATTATGTCTTAATCCAACAAGGTTATTTTAAATGATTTCAAATAGTTAATAATACTTAACGATATACATGAAAAGCCAACCTTATTCATAATTTAGGAAATCTATACCATGATGCTTTCATCCATAGGTGTTGAGATATCAATCCATCCTCACCACCCTTATTGTTCCTAATTCAATGTGAGCATCCCAAAACATCTTATGGGTCATCTTCATGACATAGATGTTAGGTTGATTTCTTAATAAGATTTTTTTTGTACAAACCATACTTATCACTAGGCTGAGACACTATGCCATAGTGGATACATGAACATAAAGATACATTATTGTAATCATAATTACCATGTCCAAAAGTAATATTCTAATGCGAGGCTATGTGTATTTGGATAGATCACAAGAATAAATAGTACCCTTAGGTGCAACATTATAGGTTTGGAGTCCCTTATTGCTTTGATTAAGCATACCTAGGTGTGAGGTTGTTAGGTAATCTTGATTTTATCTAGCAATATGACATTAATAAAGCATATACATCCTTATAAAGTAGCAGTCAAATATTGTTATCATGCCTCAATAATGCAAGTAGTCTTGACACAAGTCCAAGTGAGGTCCAACTACAATGAGGTTCTATAAAATTAGGTATCTTAATCAAAGAGGAATTCCACCTTGATGGAACCTGGTATGCATTAAAAAAAGTCACATAAAAATATTTTGAACTTTGAAAGGTCCACCACAATAATTTTTAACTTTATTTGAGTGCAATCAATACTTGAGTCATACTCAAGATAATTGACAAGACTATAAGGCTCTATGCAGGATCATGAGGGGCCAAAAAGTGGCAATGCAAAAAAACATGTGACATGAGGAAGTGAAAAGCGTGGAAATCACATTTGACTTTTTGGTTGGGTTGGTTAAAGTACATTTTGCTATGGTAAAATTGAAGCAAAATGAATATTCAATATGAAAAAAAGTCATATCAGCTCGAAACAGATATCTGATATCAATATCAAATATCTATTATTGGTTATATTTTAGATAATATAATATCACTAATATAATACCGATTTTTCATATTAATATTAATATATAAAAATATATATTAATATTAATATATGATATATATATTAATATATATATCATCATATATTAATATACAATATATAATATATGTAATACATATATATATAATTATATATTCATATATAATATGTATTATATATTATATATTATATATATACATATTTATTTATTTTATAGTTTGAGCAACAAAAATATAGTTTTTTATGTTGCAATACTACTACATTTGTCTACCCCATTACAATTACTATCAGATCCTCATACAATTTTTTGACCCCTTTACAAAGTTATGCATTATATTAGTGCTTTACATTGCCACTATACATATATACATCATAATTAACCAAAAATCATTGAGGTGTATACTCCATGTCTTCCTACATCATTGACTTGTGACCTACAACCATATATATATGTCAAGTTTCATTATTTTTCAGGTGTATATATGTACCATTATTGTCAAAAGACCATAGAAGCCCATACTATCAACCGATCATAGCTAGTGTCCCATACATACAAAAAACAAAACATCTTTCCCTGCATCAAGAAGTTGATTCCTCACTATGGACCAGGTTATTTATTCCTAGCAATGCTTTTGTTGCCTCTAACTTTTCTTTGGTAAAGTCTTCAACATTGAGTAAGACTGAAGTGTCTTCATTCTGAGCATCTTTAGCCACTTTTTCATTGAAATCCTTTTGAAAAACATAGAGATTTGAGAAAAATTTCTAAACTTGTTTGTCCCACCTACCACGTGTGCCCAAACCTGACTTCCTAGAGGTTGATTTGCAATGTTCTTTCTTCCAATAGTTTGAGAACCTTGAACTTGGAAATCTTCACTATCATGGTAACTTGCAATACAATATTGTGCAATGTGAGTCTCTTTATAGACTCAATAAGTGCCCTCTTTGTCCCATTAAATATTTCATCATTTTGTGCTTTCCAAATACTCCATAGAATTTCAATAGATACACAAGGCCAAAACAATGTTTGTTCTTTTCCATATTTATTGTTTTTGGATGAAAGAATTTTGTCTAATCCAAGTTTACAATTAACATCCCATATATAAATTGGTTATGACAAAAAAAATTCCATGTCTCCTTTGCATATATACAATCAATGAAAATATGTTGTATTGTTTCGAGTGCCCTGCAAATCCTACAGATTTCAATGCCATCAAAATTTGTTTGATATGGCAATCTATGGAAGATTAGGAGCCATCTGAAGCATGCCTTCTTTGGCTCAATTATTTTGACCAGTTATTCAAAAGAATTTTTGTCCAATCATTTTTATTTATATTAGTGTTCCACACCCTATTTGGGTGGTTATAGGTCTCTTGTTGTTTGGTGAGAGTTTTGTATATGAGTGTGGCATTGATTTTGGTAATACTAGTTCCATCAATCCATTTGAGGTCCTTGTATTTCTCTCTATTCTACCTACAAACCATTGGCATGCTCATTTCCTTACATGCCTCTCTTATAAAACTGTGTAAGTTCTCCATTGAGTTTCAGGTATATTATACTCAACCCTTAATTGATTCCACTCTTTTAGAAGTCCATCCTTAAGGATATCTGAGAAGTTTTTAATACCTTTACTAGCCCAATTCTCGGCCTAGCATCCCTACAATAGTGCTAAAGGTTTTCCATTGTGCATGAGGTTCCACCAAATTGACTTGTGTGAATAGATTATACTACCCTATAAGTATTGTGAGTTAGTAATGAGCTCTTTGACATAATCATATGCCCTCCATATACTTTTCAACACAATTGAGCCTTCAAGGGATATAGGGTGTCGACTGCTAATAAGGTCACTAAGGGGGAGATTTTTCTAGTTCCTTGCATGCTTGGGAGCTTCTCTTTGAATATTATTTCTAATTAGGAATTTCTAGGGTTCTTCCCCATCCATGCCTTGAAAATTCATTAGCTGCCAAGGCTATTCCTTGGATTTTTAAATCTTTCAAACCAAGCCCTCCATCCACCTTGCTTAGACAACACCAACTCCATTTAACAACATGATTTTTCTTTTTTCCCTTATCATCTGACCAAAGAAAGCTTCTTATCCTTTTTAAAATTTCATATACTTGATAAATTTTTAACAACCACACAAAATAAAAGTACAAGCTATATAATGACAATTTCTTTTAACAAACTTGGATTCTTCTTGCCAAAGAAAGATACTACTTGATCCATTTCTCAATATTTTTTTCAATCTTGCATTTAATATGGAGCCACATCTCCTTTAGATTTGGACACACAACAAATGGTATGCCCAAGTACCTTACCTTCTTTTGGGGTCCTCCCCACCGGATTTGAAGCTTATTTACCCAGCTTGGGAGCATATCTTGCCAACCCAACATGATGGACTTAGAGAGACAGGCTTTTTCTCTTGAGGTTTCACATAAGGTGTTTAGTTTCTCCATTAGGTTGGAGATATTGTCTTCCTCTAGTAGGGGGAACAATGCAATATCATCTACAAATTGTATATTCAACAGTTCATCACTATTTGGAAGTGTTATACCTTTAACCATTGGTTATAAATCATTGGCCTTGAGAATATAATGCAAGGCATATGAATAAATAGAAAATAGTACAGGGGCCAAGGGGTATTCATTTCCTAATCAACCTTTCTAGAGAAAACTCCATTGTGAGAGAGCCATTGACATCAACTTGTACCACCACACCCTTGAATAGTGTGACAAACATGCTGCAAAAGGCTTCATGAAATCCAAAAGCCTTGAGTGTTAACATGATGAATGCCTATTCTACCTTGCCACAAGCCTTCTCAAAGTCAAGTAGTAAAATTGTTGCCTCTTGCTTGGAAGTCTTTGCCCATTCCATTGCTTCCCAGCTAGTAATTAAATTCTCCAAGATGTATCTACCTTTAATGAATCCAGTTTGGGTGCTATTGATGAACTCAGGTAGAATATGAACTAGTCTTCTTGCCATCACCTTTTCTAGGATTTTGTAGGATACATTCAACAATGTTATAGGACTCCAATTTTTAATTAGAGCTATGTCCTCCTCTTTGGGGATAAATTTTATAATGAATTTGTTGATATTACTCCCTAGGGAGCCAACCTCCAGAGCCTCCTTGTATACTAGGAAGAGATTATCCACTATCCATTCACTGAATACTTTGTAAAATTCTACTAGGAGACCATCTGCTCTAGGGGACTTATCATTTTGCAGGGAATCTATTACCTTTTTTATCTCTTCTTTGGAGATTTCATTTCCCATCCCCTCTACCTCTTCCCCTTAATTATTTTTTGGAACGATTCTCTTGATTAGGTTCCTTGCATTGGTGTAGCCTTCACCACCATTTTCAAAGGAGAATTTTTTTTATAGAAGTTGAAAAAGTTCCTCTTGATGTCTTCTTAGTTAGTATAGGCCATCCCCTCTAATTGCACTTGCTCAATGTGTTCCTTGAATTTTTTCTCTCATAGAATTCTAAAGAATAATTTGGATCTGTTGTCCCCGCTTTCAAGCAAATTGAGCTTGCACCTAACCTTAAGCCCCTGGATTTTTCTATTTTGGAGCCTCCTCAAGAAACTTTTGGTATGAATGAGCTTGTTACCCAAGACCTCATTTTTGGGGTCACTTTGAAACCTGACCTCTACTTGCAACAATTCTTCTTGAATAATTCCCTCCTCCCTCTTGTTGTCCATAGCCTTCTTTTTCCCTATTTTTTGGAACAGGGTTTTCCACCCCTTGGCATTCAAATTATACCTATCAATAACACTCATATTTTTGTACATCCATTCGTTTATCAACTTGAGATTTTTAACAACATCCACACAATCATTGTTGTGCAACAACCTTGTGTTTAGGAGGAATCCCCCTCCTTTTCTCCTTTCACCCCCAAGCCCCTTCTTGATGAGAGTATCCTTATCTTGATAGGGTGTAAGGGTGCACTTCAATTTTGCATCCATCCCTAAGGGAGTCAAGGAGAAATAATTCTTTATTTAGATAGAATCTATCAAGGCGGTAGTAGATTCTCCTATTTCCCTTTTGTGCATTGCGCACCAAGTGTACTAGATACTAGGAAAGTCATTTTTCTACCCCTCTATGGGGTCAGCCAATTTTAGCTTACTCTTCATTTTTGTCTAAAAATACTTCTCATTTTCCTTCCACTCCATGTCAATCCCACCAAAATTGTCCTCTTGGCTCTCTACCATGTTGAAATCCCCTCCAAGAATCCATGGAAGGCTCTCCAAATCACACAAACATTTCCATAGTTTGCTTCTCTCACCATACTCATTTGGGGCATATATTGAGCAAATTCCAAAGGAGTAGTCTTCCTTTTTCATAATGACCTAGAAAACCCTGTTACATGGGGAGGTCCTAAATCTAGAGACATGTTGCCCCCATTATTTTGAAATGATGATAGTATCCCTACCCCTTCCTTTCTCATGTTGGGAGACAAAGTGAGATGATTCCTTCTAGATGAAGTTAAGGTTGGTTTCAAGGGTAAATCTAGTTGCTTTAAGTTCCTGCAAAAGCACCACATCCTTGTTTCTACACTAGCTAAGAAACCTCCTTACAATCTGTTTCATATCAGGGGATTCCAACCCCCTCACATTCCAAGATATGTAGTTAAGGGTCATTAGAATCAAGATTTATAGTAGGGTCCTTCTCAGGTCTAAAGTTTTCAAAACACTTAGGCACCTTTGGCTCCACCTCCATCCTTTTGGCTATAAGACTTGAGATGAATGCACTAATTTTCTTCCTCTTTTATTTAGATAAAAGTTTTCGATTCCCTTTCTCATTTGGGATTAGTGCTTCACTTCCTTTCCTGGTGTACCTCTTGGTTTTTAGGGTAGCTCAGTTTTAGGTCCCACTTCCCCTTTGGTGAGTCCCTTAGAATCAAGGTCTCCCTCTATTCAGGTCCCCAATAGTTCACTGCATTGTCTATGCTACCACATTTTTCATACATTTCTACCAAAGCATTTTTCATAGGGATATAGAGAGAAAAAAATAAAAGAGTCCAAGTAATGAATTGTAGAAAATAGATTGTTGTAGTTTATATTCATATCACTGATTACATTGCATTGCACATCTTTCAAACTCAAAGCATTACTTCACATTGCATAACTAATAACTAGATTCTAATAGATGACAAAATTTCAATTACGATATAGTTTTTACAAAGTCAACCCATATCTAATAACTAGGAGTAGTTGTCAATTGCATTTACTTGTCATGGAATTCCATGAGTTGGCATTTATTTGAGGCATTTTGGCAAACAATTCATTTCATTTTTTATGCTACCACATTTTTCATACATGTCTACCAAAGCATTTTCATAGAGATGTAGAGAGAAAAAAAAAAGAGTTCAAGTAATGAATTGTGGAAAATAGATTGTTGTAGTTTATATTCATATCACTGATTACATTGCATTACACATCTTTCAAGGAAGGTGCCTGTGCAGTATGTGGAATGGGCACATGGAAATGGAGAAGTGGAAAAACTCAAGAGGTTTTGTATTTGGTAAGAATTTGTGCAGGAAAAGAAAGTGAGAGATGATGCTATAGGTGGATTTGAACAAATGAAGTCAAAGATTCTCGAACTTAAGACTTTCATGGAGAAAATACAATTGGAAATATATGATAAGGAAGAAGCAATATCAAATGTAAGTGCAAAAAAAGAGAATCGGTGTAGTGGATACATGAAAATATTCAAGACATTGAAAACTCTATCAAAAAAAGGGATGTTGTTGTCCTCAGCGTTGAGGACAAAGAAGCTGATCTAAAGCTCAAAGTAAAAGATATGAAAAAGAAGTTAGAAGATCATGAAAAAGAATAGCAGGGGGTGTTAATAGTTAATACCAATAGAGACAAGGAACAATGTGTGGATAGTCAAGTTGCAAATGCAAAATGCAAAATCAATAGTTGGAAGTGTTGAAATTGAAGCAAAAAGAAAAAAGACTAAAATTAACCACTTAGAAAAGGAATTAAAAGATAAGACAAATATTTTATTGTCAATGAAAAAGAGTTCTAAAAACACTTGAAAAAGAAGCAAACCAAAATTAATGAGATAGATAATATATTCAATGAAGAGATGCTTCCTTCTCTTAAGAAGTTGAGGAAGGTGCGTGTGTAGATTCTTATATGTTCATCCTGCGACAAAACTAATAGTTCCAACACATCCAGATGGGTACCCAAACATGTCGAAAGAGTCTAAGCTATATTGTACCAGCAATATCCCTTAAGAGTTCAAAGTGCAAAAATACAACAATCTTTGACAAGTTGTTACTCGGAAACCGTGTCACTTAGAAAGATTCTTTTTGAGACTATGGGATCACGTAGGGACCCTCTACAATAACCTCTCTCAAATTTTCATATCTTTAAGGAATTTTCTCATGGTGTTGAGTTTTCAATTGATGGAAAAAGGATCAGATGCATGCAATGTAAAGTTGTAAAGGGGTGTAACTTTCATTTGTCTCCTCATGCAGCCTAACCAATAGATCCAAAACATCTAAATGTCCATATTTAGGTTAGGCATGGTCCTATTTCACACCTAAACACACCAAAATAGTTTGAGCTACATTGTACCAAAAATATCCCTTAAGAGTCCAAAGTGCAGAAAGGTAGAAATATTTGATGAGCTATTACTCAGAAACTATGTCACATAAAAATAATCCATCTAAGGCAATGGGATCATGTAGGGCCCCTCTACAATAACCTCTCTCAGTTTTCGATATCTCTGAGGTGTTTGCTCGTGGTGTCAAGTTTTCAATTGATGGAATAAAGGTCAGATGCATGCAGTGTAATCTTGCAAAGGGGTGTAACTTTTATTCTACTCTTCATGTGACCAAACCAACAGTTCCAACATGTCATAATTGGTGGGTTTATGCTAGGCATGGTCTTGTTTCACACCCAAACACATCGAAATAGTCTGAGCTACATTATACCGATGATATCCCTCAAAAGTCTAAAGTGCAAAAAGGAAGCAATATTTGACGAGCTATTACTAAGAAATCATGTCACTTAGAAACAATATTTATAAGGCTACATAATAATGTAGGGCCCCTCTACAATAACCTCTCTTGATTTTCAATATCTCTAAGTCATTTTCTCATGGTGTCAAGTTTTCAATTGATGGAAAAAGGGTCAAATGTATGCAGTGTAAAGTTACAAAGGGGTGTAACTTTCATTGTGCTCCTCATGTAACCAAATCAATAGTTCCAACATGTCTAGATGGGTATGTTTAGGCTAGGCATGGTCCTGTTTCACACCCAAATACACCGAAATAGTCTAAGCAACATTGCACCAATGATATCCCTTAAGAGTCCAAAGTGAAAAAAGGAAACAATATTTGACAAGCTATTACTTAGAAACAATCTATCTGACATAGGGCCCCTCTATAATAACCTCTTTTGGTTTTTGATATCTTTGAGGCATTTTCCCGTGGTCTCGAGTTTTCAATTGATAGAAAAAGGGTCAGATGCATGCAGTGTAAAGTTGCAAAGGGGTGTAAATTTTGTTCTACTCCTCATGCGACCAAACTGATAGTTCCAACACGTACAAATTGGTGGGTTTATGTTAGGCACGGTCCTATTTCACACCCAAACACACTTAAATAGTCTAAGCTACATTGTACCAATGATATCCCTTGAGTCTAAAGTGCAAAAAGGAAAAAATATTTGATAAGCTATTACTTGGAAAATATGTCACTTAGAAACAATTTGTCTGAGACTACGAGATCACCTAGGGCCCATCTACAATAACATCTCTTAGTTTTTTATATCTCTAAGGAATTTTCCCATGGTGTCAAGTCTTCAGTTGATGGAAAAGGATCAGATGCATGCAGTGTAAAGTTGCAATGTGTTGTAACTTTCATTTTGTTCGTCATGCAACTAAATTGATAGTTCCAACATGTTCAAATGGGTATTTTTATGCTACAAATCAGTGAATAATTGAAGCATGTACTCAAATACACGTAAGTCTTGAAGTACACACATGAATGCATAGTATACACATGAAAAGACATAAGTCAAAAAGTATATATTGGAATACACATAAGTCACAAATTATACACATAAGTTGTAAAGTATATGCTTGAATACATGTAAGTCATAAGTTGCAATTCATGATCAACACCCATGCCTACAAAATTCAAGATACAATTTACAAAATATGCATGATATCATCATTCAAGAATTTCTATCAAATATAGGATTTATAAAATTCCCCGTAGGCATACAACAAATGACCCTAATACATAGTCATTTCCCACTAGGGCAAGGAAATAGATCACATGTTGTCTTCACGGTCAACTAGGTGGAGTTTTTGTTGATTATTTTTTCTTTCAAATGTGTCCACTAGTCCTCCTCTCTTCACTCATCTGGAGATGCAACTGATACAATAAGAAGTATATACATTAATATATAGAAATTGAATTGTGGAATGGCATATAAAAAATAACCAAAAATAAATAATCATCACACTCTTCCACAACAGTAGCATGTTGACAATTTGCAGTGACAAGAACTTGTAGAAACCATCAAGATATCAATTAAACTACATACAAGTATCATGATGTTTTTTATCAATAGACCATAGAAGAGAAAATTTAATGTCAAATTTACTAATCTATCACATACCCTGACCAAAGGATCAGAACTGGCTATTGTTGCAACAAATCCATGTTCCATCATGCCACGAACATCGTAATATACTTAGAATAAAAATATATATGATCATTAGATTTTTATCACTTTCATTAGTTTATTTGTTTAACTAAATATACTTAGAATAAAAAATTTATATTATTCTAAACAACCTAAATGATAATAAAATGGTAATGCAAACTAGAAAATATGCTTAGAATAACAAATCTATATTATTACAAACAACCTAAATGATGATGAAATGGTAATGCAAACTAAAAAATATGCTAAGAATAAAATATATATATTATTCTAAACAACCTAAATTATGAACCTTAGAAGATCAAGAAATTTAATTATTATGAACATTAATCAAAATAAGATGAACAATATCATACTTGTCGCATACAATAAATGATCCACTACTCAAGTGTGCTTGAAGGGTCATCTCTTACCTTCAGAGTATCAAGTAATGATTCATGATCAACACTACTAATTTTCCATAGTTCCTTTGTTTTTGCTTTGGCATGATGTCTCTATAACTTAACATTTGTTTCTATAACAAGGTGCAAATACATGAGAATGGTTTTGTGTTTCTCACAGTCTTCAAATGTAGGTAATTCTTTCTAATCATATACGTTCAAAACCAAGTTCCCACAATAACAACTAAAACTATAGGATCCATAAAACCATCATCATCTATCATTAGTTGTGTTAGATTCTTCTTTCCCTATACACATCATGCTAACCAATAGTTCGACCCCCCTTCATTCCCCTATGGTGTAAAAATTGCATAAACATGTCTTGGTTGTACAAGATCTAAAAGATGGTCATAGTTAAGTGAACTTTCCATTTCATCTTCTAAAAAGGATTGTGTTGCAAATAAAGGGGTTAGATATTGTGGAATCCATGTATCTAATCACTCACTTGACTCACATTGATCCCAATAACATGGAATACAATTCCGACAAAAACAAGCTAACTCTCATGTCCATATGGTCCATGCACCTACATTTGAGCTTTGAAATGAATCCATCTTTGAGGATTCTATAATTTTTTGACATTCCAATTTGTCTTCCACTATGCCCTCCTCAACCAACCAGAATAATTTTCACACTTGTGAATCAAGTGTCCCTCCTCATGATAATGCATTACTACACCAATCAACAACAAAATGTGCATCACTGAATATTGCACCACCTCTAATATTCAATTGTTCCTTAACTAGAGCTCTCCTCACACATGCACCTGTACCATGATGCTCACCTTTTCCATGACCATCTTTAAAAAAAATCCAAATATGTGGTACACCCCTCTATACATGCATCCTACTCAACCAATAAAACACAAGACCATTCTTGAATTGCCTTGTGCAGTTATTTGACCAAATGAGATGTCGACCCATTGCAATACCTTTTTCCTGCAAGAACTCAAAAACATTTTCAAAATGATGTTGCACAAACTCAAATGAATGAGATCTATCATCACTCATATAAAAGTGGTACTCCCTGATTATCTTCCTGTCCTTTTCTGTAATATTAGGGGCATGTCTATATATTATGTGGACAAAAATAGCACTTTGAATAGAATTGTAATATTGTGATTGCACCTCATTTTATTGTTGCAATGTGTAATTTTCAGAAAAATCAACTATGGATGCAATGTTTCCAATTGGGAAAGAGTCCTTACACATCTTGAATTGTTGATCCAACCATTGCAATCTATGACTATTCCTTGCATACTTACAAAAAATATTTTTCTTTAAATCAGAAATAAAATCAATAATACTTACCTCTCTTGTAATCAAATCACATCTAGAACCTTCATCTTCACTCTTCAAACTCTATTTGACTATCTCAAACCTTTTTTTTCTCAACAATTTTGTTAACAAAATCATGTTCTTTACCCTCATGAAAACATGTTACAGATTTTGATAAACCACCACATTGTAAACATGTTTCATTTAAACAAGTGTTTTTATAAACAAAGGACACCATCACCTTTAACACATAAAAATGAATCTAAAAAGACACTAGATTACTTGGGGAGTTTCATTGCATGACATTCGTGCAACATTTAGTATGCATAGTAGAATGAATATATCATAATAATTCATGATACATTGAAAACTCAAAGTCATATTTGCAAAATGTATTATGAATAGTTAAAGGTACACAATAAAATGGCTTACATGACTCAAAACCCCTTTGTGAGATTTGCAAATTTGGATGTGCTTCACAAAATTGTTTGTACAATACTGTTTGGCTACATTCCAAGAAATGTTTAGGATGTGGTGTACGATCTTGATTTCCAATTCTTAACTTTAAAAAATCCTTTACATTCAGTGATACTCTATAGGGAGAGCTCCAAAATTGTTCAATTTGCATCTTTACATTATTGGTTAGCTTCTTATTGACACATGAAAGCCTCCCACTAAAAGCCCACGCATCATTTTAAATAGGACTATCGAGTCTTCCTCTTCTTGAGAGTGCTCTAGACAATGTTTTATGATCTAGATTTAAATCAATACAATTTTTTCTCATTAAACGATCCTTTTCTCAAATGATGGCTTACTAGTGATGTTGTGATCACACTACAAGCAACTCTTTTATCTTTTTCCTTACTAGTCTTTCCAATAGAAGTTAGAGCATTAAAAAGACATTTTACTACTTTTTCTAACTTTTTGGTGACATGAATCTTTAATTTCTTTAAAAATGGTCTCATTTTGTAAGAATTTAGCAATTGCAAAAAAATTGACATTGTTCAATTAATTTCCTACCAGAAAAGTATTCATTAAACATAGTGTTATCCCACAACCAAACCGTTCGTGATGACCTTTTTCCATCATGATTATCTATTATGTTCTTATCTATTTGAAGTGACCATTTAGGGGTCCTTGAACATTGGGAATTTTCATCGGGTTCATTACAAATAGATGGATTTAGGATTTCATTTTCTTCTTCATGAATATCATCTCTTCTTGAAAAATTAGGAGATACATTGACATTTTGTTGGTGATTATTTAGGAACCAAACTTAAACTCAACCCTTACCTATGGATCTACCAAAATCCAATACTCAACAAGGGTGAGGATTGGCCAACAAATGAGTAAGGATTCTAGGCCTTTACTCCTACTCTTCAGGCTCTGTGAAACATAGGAGGGTAATCCTTATCATGCTCATGTGATCATCCTTGATTAAGAACACATCCACACATAGATAAATTCCTATAAGGTGAAAATAGACAACATTCATCAAAGATTTGGATGACCTTTAAACAAACTATCTATTGCGAGGAATGAGGTGATACTTCATATTGGTACGTTATAGTTGAAATTATTTTAAATGATTTTCATTCTTGTTCCAAGCCCTTGGTCAAGTATATGACTAACTCATTCATCTTTAGAATAACATAATGAAAAGACCAGTGCCTCATTTTGGGATAATGGAGTCATACATGTAATAACCAGTAATACATTAGAATTTTAACCCAATCATTGGTGGACTATTGGTATACTACCTTTCAGTACTCAACTCACTGTGCCTAAAACACAACTACTTATCGATCCTATGCCCTTTCCTCACAAACCTATGACCTTATTTTATCATTTAATCAATTCTTTGAATTGAAGCAGAAATAAACTCACTCATTCAATTAAAACAACTGAAGACAAAAAAAAAGATCATTAACCATTTCATTCATAATTTGAGAGAGAATTACATAGGAGAGAATATGTTTTAGAATTGATATTTTCTTCTATAACTACTACTATTGTAAAACTATTTTAAGATCATGACATAATAACTCATACCATTGATTCATCACTAACTTATTCACTAGGGAAAGTATTTACAATCTACTCCTTCATGAGCTTTGTTTTTCTAACTAGACCATTTTGAGACCTAAAATTCCAACCCTTGTAAGCATCCATGAAATCCCTTTTATAGAACAAGGGAGAAACAAATAACATACTAAATTACAGTCATATTTCATTTGCATTTCAAAGCTAATTTCACCTGAACATGATATATTTCCCCAAAAATTTATATGTAATCATTTGCAGAGTAGGGGAAAGAAAAATTTCACATAATTCCTTGAAGGAGGAGAACAAGCCTACCAAAAAGAATCTTTAGTCATTGTAGCATCTTCCAAACCCCACATCCACATTGACAAAAAGATTCTCCATCATACTAGCAAGAAGGCCTCCAATTTTGCACTAAGGACAAAACCAAACATATGCTGAGAAGTACAAAGGTGCCACCAAGGAAATGTTATCATAAAAAAAAAAACTAGGACCAAGATGCAATCCTACTTAATTAGAACCAAAGTACACACGCCCACTCTAGGTCTTTGTAGAAACTGAAGAAACCACCACTTCATCTTCATAAGTCCATAAGATTTTCCATGGTAAGAAAGTACTGGTGGTAGCTTGAATATGTTTCAACCTCACTACCCGAGGGATTATCGAGGATTTCAATGGGAGAATTATGCTGTCCCATGTAGGCCCAATGATACTTATTCCTCCTTTTTGCTTCCCTCACAGATTCCATTGAATCCCTCTCTTTGGACTTGGACAAATCACCCAAAAAAAATCTTGTTCCTGAAATGGTAAGTGCTCTCAACACCACCTTGCATAGGTTTCTTAACATGGGCACTCTTCTTGCCCTTTCCTTTTAGAGTTGAAAAAATCCAAGTGTGCCTTGTTCGCTCTCAGGGATATTGTCATGAGACTCGAGAAAAATGAGTCTCTTAGACCTTCTGATTGGGGAGGAAAATACATTTGGTTTACTCATCTTTAGAAAATAAAACTTCACAAACCTAAGAAATCAAACCTACTACCCCTGCAATCCCTTGATACAATCACTCACGCCACCTTTAATTGGGATAAAGCATCTAATTGTAATTGTGCAGAAAATACAACCACCACCTCCCATTTATCAAGCAACTTGAGCATGCCAACCATTAATTCTCAAGGGAATCCAGCACAAGCGAGCAAACGATCAACAACTAGATTTTGAATCACAAAATTTAATCTCCCAAATGCTTTGAATTTTTTTTATCATCGTCAATCATTATAGAAAAGCAATCATTTGCACACCTTAGGACCAATTTTGCGTAATCCTGCAAGTGTCTTTTGCCATTACTACTCACTCGCACGAAGCAAAATGACTATCATGTCCATATCTTGATTTTAAATGATAGTCATTGATCTCTATCTGAGATGGCATGTCAAACGACTTAGATTGAGTCAATCAAATTTGAATTTTTGTTGCCATCATTCACTAGTCCATCGACCCATGAAATTTTGCCAACTAGAGGCCAACTCACTCATTTCATGGCCTCCACCATCCTTTTCCAAGTGGAGGAAGAGATACATATGTCGTTAGCCCGCTGACCCCATTGCTTTTCATAAAACATTATTTTAATCCCAAGGGGTTGGTGGGGAACGTCCAAGATGAAATATCAAAAAGAGATCTTGATCATCGATTCAAAGCTCATATCACCAAACAAGTTAATAGGAATCATGCCCCACCTCTTTGATGTGGACAAGGATCAATAGCTCACTGGCCCCGTTGCATTTTAGAAAATAATATTTTATTCCCGCGGGGTGAGTGGGGAATGACTGAGATTAAATCTTAGCGTTGCATATTGATCATTGATTTAAAAGCTTAAATCATTGGGCACAACAATGGATACCATGCCCCACACCTATAGCGATACACATGTGAGCAGCTTGCTGACCTCGTTGCTTTTAATAAAGCATTATTTTAATCCCACAGGGTTGGCTAGGAGTGGTTGGGATTTAATCTCCAAATCCAATGGCTGGTAATCTGCACATGCTTAAATGTTAGTTTTAAAATGGGGACTCGACTAGGCCAATAGGACTAAGACCCTTGGGAATTCATGACTTAAGACATAAGTCATTCAAGATGAAAATGTCCACCCGACTTAGGAAATATTAAAATGATGGGGAAATATTTGGTGACTAAAGGGCATAGACCAAGGGGTCGGTAATAACAGCAATTCTAATGGATAAGGTTGTAACTCAGGTGACTAGTGACTGAGTGTAACAAGTCAACAAAGGATTAAAATTCCCAAGGGTTCAAGACCATAAAATTTGAAATGAGGGTTTTCTAACCAAAACCCTAAACCATACCCTTGGGCACAAAATAATTAACTTAGGATAAAGCAAATAACCAACTCAAATTTTAGCAAAATTTTAGAAGCTCTACCAGTGGCTCATGCATGAGGATGCAAACCCCTGGTGGGTATGTCGATAATTCAGATCTCATGGTGAAGTAGATCAACACAGAGAAACCAAAGAGCCTAGGAGCTTGCCAAGACAGGTAAAGTAGACACAACCAAAAGAAAACACACCAGACCTATATACACTAATTATAGGACTATACAACACGTCTAACTTTTGAAAATTTTAGAAGCCTCTTATGGTGTGCAAACTCTTAAGACTGCCTCATACAATTCCATAGGCTTCAATCCTCAAATTGGTGGTTGCAAGCCCCCAAAAATTTAAACCAATTCTTACCTCTATCAAAGACTTTATTCTTTGATGTCTATAGTAGATCAATAGTTGTACCAAGCATTTACCAAAAATCAACTCCATCGTGATTAACACAATCAACCATACCTAATTGAGTTGGAAAAGTGAAATATTTGTAGTCTATCTAGACATTGACATCATAAACCTTGACATCATATTAAGTTCTCACATCAAACTAAAAACCTTCATAAACACTTTGTTGTGCACTATGAAAACAACCTCCAGGTGCATCAAAAAGGAAGATTGCATATTTAGGGGCCTCCATTAATTGGGCATCATGACATAAGCCCATATCTAGACAATTTGATTCATTTTTCAAATCATCATCTAGCTCAATGCAAAATACCTCAAAAGTAGGCTCATACAATTCAACACCAATAGGGTGAGTAAAAAGACACTCATGTGCATTATTAATTGATAGGTGTGCTGACCCAAATATGAAAGACTCATTGTAATCTAAAATTTGTTCATTAACAATTGAGAAAGAACCTTCATTCCCTTTCACATAAATATTTTTCTCATTGGATGAAAATATGTCGATTTTCATGCTATGAGCATCAGTAAAATGGTGATTGCACTTAATTTCAGATTCACTAGCATGAGATCCACCATTATCTGCAACATTTGGCTATTCTGCACATTGATCAAAAGGTTCAACAGTATCAACACATTCAAAAAAAAAATTGTTAGATAAATCAGCAAGCTTTTCAATATTATCTGTTGATTCAAGATTCATATGCTTCTCACAATTTATAAATTGATCATTCAAATATGAACCCCTTCTTTTGTATATGAGTACATAATCATCCTCTTCATTCATCAAAAATATTTCAATCTCTTCCTCATATAAACAATCATTAACAACAAATACATGAGCATGTTCATTAGCATCTTTATTATTTTTAACATTGTTCTCAAGATCAACATACTGAACACACACATTCTTGTCTTCAGATTCTTCATTATTCATAAAATTAACATGTGCCATTAATGGAAAACCTAAATTACATTCTAGGTATCCCTCAAATGTAGTTTTTTCATTCACTTGTGGACAAGTGACTTCATCAATACTCATATCATTGCATCCTTCATGTGAACAAAATACCTCCAGATTGTCTTTATAAGAGCAACCACAATCATCAAAGAAAAAATTAGAAACTTCAATCTCATCTTGATCCTTAACCTTACGTGCAACATTTGTATCAGATGTAAAATATCCATAGGCAATGCCATCGAGGAGCTCATTAATGTGTTTCCTTGTTTTCTCAAGGCCACATTCTAGCCCTATGTTAGATTCACCATCAGGGTTCTCAACAAAGAGTGGGTTATCTCTACACCAATAAGGATCATCATTTCAATTATCTAATGGAGATGGAGGCTCATCAAATAAGGGATTTTGTCGTACATTCATTGTTATCATAAAATATTTTGCCTCCTTAGCATGAAGGTCTAAATCTTCCATATCATCATTGTATTCAAAATCATTATAATCACTAGAAGAACATATAGACAAATTTTCAACTTCATTCACATCATCAATAGTTAACATCTTTGATGAGCACATTTTGAAAACTCTTCATAGGAAGAAAATTGTTTCTCCTCAAGAAAAAATTCATTCCCATTATTATCAACATACTTCTTATTTGAAGCCAAGGATTCCATCTCTACTTCATAAGGATAATCATAATCAACAGATAAATGACCATACTCAATGCCATCATAGTTACTAAAGCTAGGGGACCCATCAATACTAATACTATGTTCAGGCTCTACGAACAAAATGCTTAAATTCTCATCTCCAATATCTTGATCATTGATTTGTAATGAAATATCAACAACACATGCACCACTGTTATATTGATTTGCATAAGTGTTGCTTGTAAGCTTACTACAATCAATATCTATTGAGAAGTTGTTGAGATGATTTAGCATTGTTGTCATTGATGTCAAAACCTTGGATCTAGAAGGTTGTGCTCCAAATGATATATAGAAATGATCTATTCTATAATGTCACGTAGTATGGATGGTATCATTGATCTGGATATAGTAGTACTTCTTTTGGGACATCTGTTGAAGCTAGTTAATGTTGAATATTGAAGACTAATCCTTTGATGATGGCTATTGTACTCAAAGCTTACTCTGGGTAACCTTGCTATCTTAAACTTCATGTAGCATGTTACAAGTTTTGGTATGTCTGATTGTGTTTCTCTAGTTGGTTTTGAAATTGATGTTAATAAAGATTTGGTCTTGGTTGTGGTGTTCCCATCAAATCTGGAATATATCTCATGTAATTAAAATGTTTTATCTTTTTATGATTATGCTATCTTATTTATGACCTATTTTTGGTCCCTTGGTAACGTGGTAGGAATCTCTTTATGTGCGACCTATCTTTTGGGTCTGGTGCTAGCGTGCAAGGCCTTATTGAATATTTTAAGGTTGTTCCTTATGCCAACATGTGTTGTGGTGATCTAAATTCAAATGATGTTTGGCCGACTTAGAAGACTGTGAAGATATTATGTGGCTAACTTAATTGTGTTCTAAGGGTATACATGCATATATATAGAGAACATATTTTTGGTTGAAGATAGAGAAGAAAATAATTGATATGTGTGAGTAGTGATAAGGGTGTGAAGGATTGAGCGACAAGGATTAGAGAAGGAAGTGATAGGAAGTGTCAAGAGGAAGCAATTTGTATTGCAGTGATTGTACAAGGAAGGTGTGGAGAAGATTCTTATATGGATATGTGGTGACAGAGATTGCGCTCTTAACTGGAACTGAATTCATGCATATGTAGATGAAACTTCATCAGTTCACTTTTGTCAGTGAGACTATTTTTTTGTAGATAATGAAAAATGGCTTAGGCCTATGACTACATTTTTCATCATCAATTCAAGATACCCACAAAATGATTAAATGATTTTATCATTTAATTATAACTTAACATCCTCATTCCTCTAATTAATTAAATAGTTTTAACCATTTAATTAATTCATTTAATTATTCTTCTAAAATTGGTTAAGTAAATTACATTAACTTAGTTTAATTACGTTGCTAATTAATTCTAATCTCTTCTTTTGATTAATTAAATAATTTTCCCAAATTTATTTAATTACGTCATTTAAATTGAATCTCTTCTTCTTACTAATTAAATAAGTTTCCTAAATTTATTTAATTGCACATCTAAATCAAATCATATTCTCCCTACATCTAATTAATTTATATTCTCCCACATTTAATTAAATAAATGATTATTTATTTAATTAATTATTCTTTCTCACCTAAAGTGCCTCCATAAATTAAATAGTTCATTCAACTATTTAATGATGTACACACAACTTCCACAAAGAAAGCAAACAATTTTATAATTAATTCTTCTATTTGAGCACATGTCTCCTACATTTTCAAGTGAATATCTCATGCATAATTCTCTCCATTCCTGACTAACACTCTCTCCTAGTTCACTCACCTAATTGATCTTTCATCTCCTTCTAACTCACACACTCTTTCAGTTACATCTCTTGACTAATCAATTAAATCAGCTAACTGTCCAATCAATCTAATCAATCAAGTCACTTAACTATTCAATTAGGTCCTCGAACTTGATCTGGACCATTTGAATTCAAATAAATCTTGACCGTTGAATCTATGAAGCTTCTATAAAAGAATATTTTTAATTCTATCTTTGGGTAATCACAATTTTTAAAGTTTTGTTATCAAAATACTTACAGGCTAATATTGCATACTCATGATCTGAGGGCATTGAGCAATTCAAGGCAAAGTTGAGAAGAATAATGGAGATGAGTCAAGCAAGCATGGGAATCAAGTGATATTGTTCTTGTTTAATTGAATTCCTTTTTTGCATTGCATTTCAATATCGATTTGGGGATCTTAGAATGATCTAAGAAATTTGTGATTGTTGTGATTGTTATGATTTATTTGTTCCTAGTTATTTTCCCTTATCACATTTGGTGAACTTGACATGAAGTAACAGACTTCGAAAAAAATTATAGGAAATTTGATTTTTGCAGGAAAAGGTATGGATGGATGCATTTGATTCACAAAATGACACATCTAACATCATGAACCACATTTGAAGAGGGAAATACCACATCTAACTTCAAGCAACACATCTATGGATTCTTGAGACACATTTGACTAGTGAAAATAATTTTTTGATTTCTGAATTCCAAGTTTTGATTTTAATGATTAATTTTTTTTATGACTAATTTGGATTTTACAGTGTGTGATCTAGTGGGGTTAACCTAATTTTTGCAAGACAATTGATAGTAGACAAAAATGCAAACTTTCAAACTTTTAATGTGTGGTTTTGCAAAATGATTTTTGAAGAAAAGGATCCGAAAATCCTATCTTATTTTTCTTTCTTCCATGTTTTGAGTCTTCACATAGGACTTATTTTATTAATTAAATGGTTAATTAACCCTACTTTGAATCTTCACATAGTAGTTTGTTGTTTAATTAGGGTGGATTTATTACTATTCTTTGTGCTTGGAAAGGTTGGTAGGCTCATATGCTCTCACCTCAAGAAACCTCGGTGATCAGAAAGCCAGACCCATCCACTTTTATGTTTACCTATTAGAGGGCCTACCTTGGTGGGAAAAATTACTCACCTCAAGGGAACGACCCAACCAGTAATGAGCTAAATCCAAGCTACTCCCAATCGATATATAAATTTGAATGTTGTAGGAAATATCAACATTATAGGTGTTCCTACATACAAGTTATTCCCTCAGTACCCACGCGGTATATTAAAACCTATAGAGAATAACCTCTACAAGCTAGGAAACCTCCTTATCAGAGCTAATATTGCCTTATGTGTGGCCACCTGAACGGGTGCACTGACTAAAAACCATTTTCTTAGATTTTCCAAAAACCTTCTATCTATTGGTGCAACAACGGTCGTTCCCAAGCCGACCCACATTATACACGTAGTCTAGTGGTAGAGATGAAAAATTCCTTGTTCATGTGGGAATATAGATCTTGGTAAGCCTGAGAAGTGTGTGTTGTGGAGGGGAGATAGTGATACCAAGATCCTAAGTCATCCGCTCTAGATAGTGCAGTTGGAGGAAACTCTAAGTGGGAGTCTAGTGGATATTGTCCTTGCCAACCTTGAGATTGTAATTATCTATTTACTTATTTCAAACACTCTACTTGGCATATCTCACATGTGTGTTCAATCAGATCTGATAAAAAAAAACATCCAAGAGTCAATCTTAAACAAGTCAAAAAAAATTCAAACCTAGAACCAGTTCATTGTTCAACACATCTGTCACACGAAAACCGACATCAAACAATATGAGTCGCAACTGTTTCAATAGAAAACACATATGACATTCTGAGTTGAAATTGTCAAACCTGCAACACATCTGACATATTAAACTACATCTATGAACTTTTGTGATGCATTTGATCTTATGAACTAAATTTGTAGTCTGGAACAACACATCTTCCTATCACAGAAAATATTAAACTTGACAGACTGAAAACTAATAAGAAACCCTGTAGGATCTCATTATCTAGACCCGAGACTTGTTCATGTTTAGGTTTATCCTCAGTTTTCCTAATTAGATGATTTTACTAGTAAACCACATCTGATACTGTAAATCACATCTATGAGCTTTTATGGTGCATTTAATCTTTTGAACAACATTTGCAGTCTGGAACGATGCATCTACCTATCACATAAAATCTTACAATTAACAAATAGAAAACTTAGAAGATTTACTATAGAATTTCATTATCTGATCTACTCTCTACTGTAAACCATATCTAGACTTGTGACTTGCTCATATTTAGGTTCATCCTCAGTTTTCCTAGATAATTTCATCATTGCATTACTTATATCATCCCTAGCATACTTAGGGAAATCCTTATCTATAATACATTATAGATCTTAGGGTAGATAAGTTATCTTACCTTGATTGAAAATAGTGATTCAAATATGATTGACCTTGACATATCATTTTACACTCTTTCCTTTGTCATCTTTGTGGAATTCCTCAAACTCACTAGGCTAGTTTGAAACCACCCAATCAACTTGTCACTTAATCTTTCCAATATTGATCCTAAAACATCATTGGCAATCCTAGTTGGAATCTTGCATCAAAATTGGTTAGTTAGTGACTCATCCCTTAGTTATCCAAAGGTATTGACATATAGTTTGCATTATACCTTAGTTATTGCATGTCATAATTTATGCCAAAAAAAACAAAAAACATAGCTTAACTTTCACATCCTAGATATTTGCATTTTATACATTATCTTAGGTCATACCTTATATTCCAAAAACAAAAAAAATCCAACTTAGGTAGTTGCATACCCTACGGTTTTTACATTTACGAGTCATCCTCCTTTGAGCAAGTCCTATCTTATGGTCCAAACTAGATTACAAAAGAGATGATTAGAAATGGACCCTTCACGACAACGTGATGAACTTGACAATCCCACTAGTGAAATGAACCTCAGTCCTACACCTCCCCAAGTCAATACCAATACCACACACATTGGGTCAACATCACAACAACCTCTGAAATCTAACCCATTTGAAAATTTCCTCATGAGAGACGACCAAGGTTGTATCACCATTAAGGAACTTGAGGCAGCAGCCCAGGATCTTGAGGTGGTTGAAATTTTTGATGATCTCATCATGCTCGTCCCTAATATATTTTTAGCCAAACTCCTAGAGAATGGGGTTAAATTACCACCTAGATTTGACATAAACACACTACAAGCATTTCCTTCATCTAGAAATGTCTCAAATGAAAACCAAGGACCTAAAACACATTTTCCATAGAATGTTACACCTTAGGTAAACCTCAATATACCTTCGGGAGGAGCTACACAAAGTACTTCAACAATTCACACTAATCTCACTTTTGGGATGCCCTCCACAGCTCCACCTTCCATGACACAGGCTGCAACCCAATCAACATCAGTGCCTATAACATAGTCAACAACACAACCGATAGGCACTAACCCATTTGGGACCTCAACAAAAACTATGAATACCTCCTCAAACAATCTTAATGGATGCAAGAGAATAATATTTTCAGGTTCAGGACCCACAACCACGGTTAATGTCAAGGGTACCACATATAGTCATGTTATCCCCCAAAATACTACCTCGTGAGGGCAACATGGTACACATACATTTCCTTAGGTGAATCCAACACAACCAATATTTCAATCAAATAATTTTACATCAAACATGTCACAACAAGGTATCCCTCAACAACCCGCAAGTTAGAACACACAAACACAACCCAGCATAAACCCCTCATATACACATATACCCCAGGTACAACAACAGACGCCTCCATACACCTATCAAGTATCTACACAAAATATGGGACTCAACAATACAAATGACATATCAAACCCACATGTGGATGCTCTAACTACACAAATGCTTGCTTTATAGAAACAAATTGAGAACATGCAAGTAGCAACCAAAAATTCTACAACATGCAAGACCTGAATCTGTATCCCTTTGATAGGACTATCTAAATGCCTCCTTTTCCACAAGGATACACAATCCCAAACTTTCCAAAGTACAAAGGGAAAGGCATCCCGATAGAGCACATCAAAGAATTTAGCACGACTTGTATTGACATTGCATCAAAGCATACATACTTGATGATTTCATTCCCCAAAACTCTTACGAGTCCTGCACTTGAGTGGTTTTCATGATTACCTAGAGGCATATGCACATGGCCTGAGTTAGCCAAACAATTTGTAGATAATTATGCCTTTAACATCAAAAATGATATCACATTAGCCATTTTGTGTACCACAAAACAAGAAGACGGAGAGTCCTTTATCAAATACTTCCAGAGATGGAGAAAATTGGTGAGTCGATGCTAAATAGAGATCCCTAAGAAAAAAAAGGTGGACACATTTGTTGAAAACCTCCTAGATGATTTAAAGGATCCCTTGCAAGTTCATTACTGTGCCCACTTAGAGGACCTAGTTGGAAAAGGAACAATGATTGAGAAATCACTTGTCATTAAGGGTGAACTTAAGTTCTCTAAGAGTGCAAACAATCAACACATGTTCAATAACAAAAACAGGTCTCGAAACAAAAATGCCACAAATGACGAGGTTGTGGATACCAAAGAAGAGTACAAAACTGGTCCTATTGTCACTTTGAGAGGACCTAGAGCACCAAAAACTATACCCCAAACCCATACACCAACGACCAATGCCATATGAAACAATCAAGGACTAGGACAATAGCGACCACCTAGGCAATACATTAAACATGAATAAAATCCCCTCAGAGAACCCATTGAGTCCATATTGAAGAAATGTGTTCAATTAGGTGTCATACAAATATGGAAACCCATGCCTCACGTGTCTAAATTTAAACCCTCTTGGTGGGATGATAACACCTTTTGTGAATACCACCAAGGTAAAGGACATAAAACATCTACTTGTAGACAACTAAAAAATATTATTCAAGACCTTATCAAAGACAAAGTAATCAACATAGAGGGACAACAACAACACACTTCCAATAAAGATCACACAATCTACAAGAATCCTCTTCAAGACCATGGTTTGGGGAAATCCTCTGGTTCAGGTACTAATAATAATAACTCATCCAATTATATGTCTAATGGCTATAATTACACCAAAATACTCCATCTTTGAGCTGTAGATGAACATATCTACACCATTATCATCAAGAAGACCCCAGAGTACGTTGTGAACACTCACATGACTAAAATAACCATACTTGGCCCTTCACCTCCCAAGTAGTCCCAAACTAAAGTCCATTTTAACTTGCTGGATCAGCTAGGAAAAACACTAGCACAAATATCCATACTAGATCTACTACACACATCACCCGAGCATAAGGCCATCCTAGATAGGATGCTAAAAGAGACTGTTGTCCTAGACAACCTCGATGTCGACCGATTTCAAGCCATGGCTGGATTCCTGGAGAGCTCTCACCATGTTACCTTCTTTGAAAAAGACTACTCAACCCAAAAGATGAACCATAATGGCTCGATACACATTGAAGCCTTCATCCATCGACATATGATCAAATGAGTCTTGATAGATGGTGGAGTGGGATTGAATGTTTTTTCCCTAAAATTGGTTAAGACACTGGGTTTCTATGAAGCATGTGTGGATAAGACAAAGAGTATAGTCATAAAAGGTTATGATGATGACACTAGTACAAAAACAATAATATATGACTAAATAAACTACTAAAAATTGCATATAAATGACTAATTTTGGTTACATGACCATTAGTAGTTTATTGTTGGTCATTTATAACATGACCAAATTTATGACTAAACTATTTTAGTCATTTATTTAGTCATTGATTTGGTCATTGATTTAGTCATTAATTTAGTCATTGATTGTTGTTAACTGGTCATTTATTTAGTCATGGTAGTGATTTATTTAGTCATATATTTAGTCATTAATTTAGTCATATATTTAATCATTAATTTAGTCATTGATTGTTGATAAGTGGTCATTTATTTAGTCATTACTTTAGTCATATATTTAGTAATTAATTTAGTCATTATTTAGTCATTTAGTCATATATTTAGTTATTGTAGTCATATATTTGGTCATTGTATTCATTTATTTTAGTCATAGTAGTCATTTATTTAGTCATGGTTTAGTCATTTATTTGAGTGAATCAATGATTCAAGTTATAAATAAAATCTAACTTAATTAATTCTCATAAATTTATGTGTATAAACTTCAAATATCATAGATATTCAAATTATTTTGTATGGATTAACATGAAAAAAAAATACAATCAATAAATAAATTTATGCATATAAAGCTCAAATATCATAGATATTCAAATATTTTTTTTGTATTGCATAAAAAAAAAGAATATAAAAATAGCAAAAAACTGCATAACCAAAGGAATTACAAACAAAATACAGCTGCATAAAAAAAGATCCAAGAAATACATCCTTCACTGCACTCTTGGTTGCCATGGAAGACAAATCCAAGATACGATACAAATGCTACAAACACTGAAGGGAGAATGATAGGGTAGGGTTGGTTGGAACAATCACTGTTACATGCTCTGAGTCTTCCTTGGAAGATCCTTGTGGTGTCACAGTCCACCACCTTAACCTATAGGTCCTAAGGCTTGATTAGGTACCCCTGGTTCTTCTAGCCAACCCCACTATCATCACAATTCCAAACTACCAAGTCACCCTTGGTGCAATGCTTCTCCTTTCCCTTAGGCCTTAATCTTCCCTAAAGCCTAATATCCTCCAATAACTAAAGTTTAACTTTGCAAGGGTGTAGAGATGCTTCCAACAGCTTCAGACCATCCTTCTAGGGTTCCTAAAGGTTCACCAAACTCCATTTACCAGTCTCTTCCACCAAACCCTCCTTTAGGGTTAAAAAGGCTACTAGCCTTTGAGCCCCCAATTAGGTCTCCATCTCCGAGAAAATTGGTTAAAACTCTCAAATTCTCCAAAGACCACCCAATATCTCCTTGAGGTTCTTGATGTCTATGCCCATCTCTTAATGATTTTTGGGTTCTTGAACCTCCACTATCCGTACAACACTCTAAACTGGAAATGATCAAAGAACCTAGGTTTTGTAGGTCTTTTCCTATCTTCTTTGTAGACCGTTGAGGTTTCCTCTCACCAAATGAACTGATGGATTCTCCTTATTGTTTCCACAACTTGATAACCATCACATCTTCCCTCTTCAACAAGAAGATTGCTTTGAACAGACACCCCTGCACTTAATAATGCTTTGCACATACTATCTTTCCTAGCCTGACACTGTCAAGCTCGCCTAGGAGAAGACTTTCATAGTGACTTCCTGACTCCTAACCTCTCCTAACTCTACCATATTTACACACATGGAGATTAGCCCCAATCCCCAAAAGCCCGTACACTAGGTACAATGGGAATGTGGACTAGTTCTCCATTCTTGACAAACTGCCAGTCAGAACATGAATTACAAGGAATGAACTAACTATTCAAAGAATGCTTGAAATAAAGAAACTCACTGTCTACTATTCCTACACAATGCTTGAAAGGTAATTAACCTACATCCTACACTACTCACAGTTCCTAATCAAATCATTAACACATAAAGCTAAAGGAAAAACGCAGGAAATTCACATAAGAAATCACTATTTTCTTGATTTTGGAACTTCTTCTCAAACTCAAATGCATCCAATCTTGCTCTCAGGTCAAGGCACTCCATTTATAGGCCAATTAAGTTATTTATGCCTCCCCTTGGTCGGATATTACATTTGTCTTGTGGCAAAGGTGCAAAATATCCCATTTTGCCACTTTTGCCAATTTTCTAGAGAACTAGGAAAAGTGAGTTTCTAACCTCATAAACCTTTCCACTCCTAATCAGTCCTGATCACTACTAATTACTACTAATCACTACTTATGCCTAAGCTTCTAACTCCAATTCAATGGTCTACATGACCTTCATTGTAACTTCAAAAACAAAATTGCATCCTAGACTTTCTAATGCCTAGTGTTTCCTAGGTGCTCCTGCACCATTCTCCCCCCTCTGCACAAACTCTAAGGAATGTGAGGAGAGAGTAGAGAGACATCTATGCCATGATTCTTGAATTGAGCTTCATCCACCCATGTAGCCTTAGATTCATGTTTTTTCTTCCACTTGACAAGATGCTCCATGTACACTTTGTGCCTTATAGACTTCTTTACCCTTGACTCCAAGATCCTTTTTGCCTGAAGCTTGTCTTGAATAGGTAAGGGTATGTTGCTTACATCCTTGAAGATCTCCTGACTATTCTGAGCTAAGTCATTGACTGATCCCTTGTATCTGATCAAATCAGCTACATTGAAGACTGGTGAAATTCCCAAATCAGTAGGTAACTCCACCTTGTATGCATTCTTCCCATACTTGGCTAATACCTTGCATGGTCCCACTCTTTTCATCTGCAATTTGGCTGATATACCCTTCTGCAACCTGGATTTGTTGAGGTGAACCATGACATAGTCTCCTACTGCAAATTGCAAATCTTTTCTAGATAAATCCACCTTCTCTTTCAACTTTTGAGTAGCCTCGGTGACTGTCCTCTTCACCTACTCCTGAATCTCCTTCATGGTTTGAGTGAATTCCTCTACATGTCCACTCCTATCTTCCATAGCTCCTAGATCCCTGAGCTCACATATACCTCTTGGGTGCATTCCATACACAACCTCAAAAGGACTCTTCCCTGTGGTCTGGTTCACACTGTCATTATAAGCATACTCAGCCTGTGAGATAACCATGTCCCATGTCTGTCCATACTCCTTGGTTAGGCACCTTAGAAGGTTACCTAGCACCCTATTAACCACCTCTATTTTCCCATCGGTCTGAGGATGGTAAGCTGATCCAAAAGACAGGTTGGTACCCAATCTGCTCCATAGAGTCTTCCAAAAGTGACTCATGAACTTCACATCCCTATTTGAAACAATGCTTAAAGGCAATCCATGGATCCTTACAATTTACTTGAAGAAAAGGTGAGCAATGTAGCTAGCATCATGAGTGGTTTTTCAAGGAATAAAGTGAATCATTTTGCTGAATCTATCCACCACTACATAAACACTATCAAATCCAGTTTTGGTCTTAGGGAGTCCTACCACAAAATCCATGCTAACACACTCCCATGATCTGTTAGGAATAGGTAGGGGTTGATATAGGCCAACATTACTAGCTCCTTCCTTAGCTTTCATACACACAACACATTGCTCCACATACCTCTTGACATCTCTTGACAACTTAGGCCAATAGTAGAACCTTTGCACTAGTTCTAAAATCTTGTTGATGCCAAAATGTCCACTAAGACTACCATTATGCTTTTACTGAATGAGGTTTTCTCTCATTGATCCTCTTGGAACACATAATTGATTCCCTTTAAACAACAATCCACTTTGCAAAGTATACTCTGAGTATTGGCTGTGAAAGTGATTCTCAAAGTCAGAACATACCTTGTAGGCCTCTGAGAAATCTTCATCTTCCCCATAGAGATCCTTGAAGCTCTCTATTCCAATGCTCTTGATCTGTATCTCTTGCACTGTTAGCAATCTCCTGCTTAGTGCATCTGCTACCTTGTTCAACTATCCCTTCTTGTGCTTGCTGGTGAAAGTAAAAGCTTGGATGTATTCCATCCACTTCAAATGTCTATTACTCAACTTCTCTTGAGTGTTGATATAACTGAGTGCCTGATTGTCAGTAAAGACCACAAACTCCTTGGGTAGAAGGTAATGCCTCCACTTCCTAAGTGACTGAACCAAAGCATAAAGTTCTAGGTCATAGGTAGAATACTTCTTCTTAGCTTCATTGAGATTTTCACTAAAGAAAGCTATAGGTCTGCCTCCTTGACTTAGCACTCCTCCTACTGCCATTCCACTAGCATCACATTCCACTAATAAACAACTTGTCAAAACTAGGTAATAGGAGAATAGGTTGAGTTGCCACTTCTTGTTTCAGTTTCTCAAAACCTTTCTCAGCTTCTTGAGTCCACACAAACTTAGTTTTCAAACCACCCTTGATTGTATCTAGAACAGGTGCACATATGCCACTAAAGTTTCTTACGAATTTTCTATAGAATTGAGCCAATCCATGGAAACTTCTTACCTCAGTCCCTGTGGCTGGTGTAGGCCATTTTAGGATAGCTTCCACCTTGCTTGGATCCATTTTCAATGATCCTTGTGACACTACAAAACCTAAATATATAAGCTCTTGTTTAAAGAATTCACACTTCTCTAGGTTGATGGTTAACTTCTCCTCTTGCAACCTTCTAAGAACCATCTCCACATGCTTTAGATGTTCTTCTGTTGTCTTGCTAAAAATGAGTATATCATCAAGATATACCACCAAAAATATCCTTGTAAAGTCTTTGAGCACTTCATTCATGAGCCTCATGAATGTGCTAGGGGCATTAGAGAGGCCAAATAGCATAACTCTCCACTAATACAACCCATCAGTTGTCTTGAATGTTGTCTTCCACTCATCTCCATCCTTGATTCTGATCTGATGGTATCCACTCTTGAGATCCAGCTTGGTGTAGTACTGAGCTCCTCCAAGACAATCCATCAAGTCTTCAATCCTAGGAATAGGGAACCTATACCTAATTGTGATTCTATTTATTGCTCTAGAATCAATTGATAACCTCCACTTGCCTCCTTTCTTTGATGCTAAGACCACTGGCACTGCACATGGGCTGATGCTCTTCCTAATCAATCCTTGATCCATTAACTCCTGCACTTGTCTAGCTACCTCTAGATTCTGATCCGGTGTAAGCTTATAAGTTGCTTTGTTAGGCAATGATGCTCTAGGTATGAAGTCAATCTGATGACTAATGGCTCTCTTTGGAGGTAAAGTTGTAGGTGTACCATCACTTACTATGTCTTTGTACTTCTCAAGCAAAATCTGGACTGCTCCAGGTATGACTGTTTTCTCATCCTTTTCTTCCTCTTTGGACTACAACATGATCACATATCCTTCACTCCCTTGATGTAGGTTGTTAAGGAACTCTTTCCCACTACTTAGCAAGACACTAGGTGTCTTTGACTGTCCTTCTTCCTCTTCTAACAGTGACTGCAACTTGAATGTCTTCCCATCCTTCTTAAATGAAATTGTATTCTCCTTTCCATCATAGATGGTACTTCTGTCATACTACCATGGTCTACCCAATAGTAGATGGCATGCATCCATGGGTAACACATCACAAATTAACTTATCCTTGTACCCTCCAATGGAAAACTCCACCGTTACTTGCTCATTAACAAGAACACTCTGCCCTTTGTTTAACCATGTTACTTTGTAGGGGTTAGTGTGGGGTACCTTCTCCAATTTCAACTTCTTTACTGCCTCTTCTAAGATGATGTTGTCTGTTGAACCTGAATCTACAATGACCTTACATACTTTTCCAAGTATCTTGCATCTCACTCTAAATAGAGCTCTCCTTTGTTTTGGTTCTTCCTTGACCGGTTGTCTGATCAAAACTCTCCTAAACATCATATTCTCCCCCATTTCTAATTCAATGTGACTGACCTCTGGTGATTTGGTACTCAGGGTGTCCTCTTGAGCATATGCCACCCTCTTCTCAGTGTTTGATGAAATTGCTTTCTCCAGGAACCTATAAGCTGGATGGCCTACTTGACCACAATGGTAACATTTCATAGTAGCAAAATATGAATTGCTCCTGCCTGCTCCTCTTCCTCTATTTGATCCTCCTTGATATCCTCTACCTCTTCCATACCCTCCTCTAGAAGGTGCTTCACTTCCATGCTCTGTGAGTTTGGATTCACCTTGGTTTCTTGGTTCATTTCCTCTACCTTGGTAGCCACCTCTATGTCCTCTTTGATCTCTTTGATCTCTGCCTTTGCCTCTGCCCTTAGAAGCTTGGTCATGTTTCCTCTTGCTTCTTTCCTCAATCTTCATAGCTAATTGGTAACATTGGTGTACTGTCTTAGGACTTAAAAGAGCCATCTCCTCTTGAATGTTCCACTTTAAGCCGTTAAGATACCTAGCCACCTTGAGACTTTCATCTTCTGAAACATTGGACCTCATACAAAGTTTTTGAAACTCCTCTATGTAAGTGTTCACATCTTGGTCTCTTTGCCTCAAGCTTTGTCTTTTCTTGTGTAACTGAATCTCATAGTCATATGGTATGTATGCTTCTCTCACTTTTGCAACCATACCTTTCCAAGTTGAAATAGGCCTCTTGCCTTCCTTTTCCCTCTTTGTTTGAATGAATTTCCACCATGTCAAGGATGATCCTCTCAATCTAGACTTGGCCACCTTCACCTTCTGTGCTTCAGTGACTCCATCACATTCAAAATGGTTCTCCACGCCTTCTATCCAATCTATCACTAGATTAGCTTCTAATTTCCCACTAAATAGTGGTATGCCTTCAAGTGCTTTTCCACTCAAAGCTTTCAATGCCTTCAAGAAAGGCTCTTCTTGCAGAATAGGGTCAGGTTCAGGGGTCTTGTCTTCCTCTGCAACCTCTTCACTCTTTGGTACCCTGGCCTCCAATCTATCATTGACCTCTTCGGTCTTGGTTTGCACATTACTCAATGCTTCCTCAAGTTTTGCTAGTCTTTCTCTCAGTCTCCTATTATCTTCCTCCAGATCTTTGACCTTCTTTTCCAATTCAATGTTTGTCACCATGGTTGTGGAACCACTAGATTCAAGGTCGGACATGCAAGATTCTATCCCAAATCTTTAACTTGCTCTGATACCAATATGATAGAGTAGGGTTGGTTGGAACAATCACTGTTCCATGTTCTAAGTCTTCCTTGGAAGATCCTTGTGGTGTCACACTCCACCACCTTAACCTATAGGTCCTAAGGCTTGATTAGGTACCCCTGGTTCTTCTAGCCAACCCCACTATCATCACAATTCCAAACTACCAAGTCACCCTTGGTGCAATGCTTCTCCTTTCCCTTAGGCCTTAATCTTCCCTAAAGCCTAATATCCTCCAATAACTCAAGTTTAACTTTGCATGGGTGTAGAGATGCTTCCAAAAGCTTTAGAACATCCTCCTAGGGTTCCTAAAGGTTCACCAAACTCCATTTACCAGTCGCTTCCACCAAACCCTCCTTTAGGGTTAAAAAGGCTACTAGCCTTTGAGCCCCCAATTAGGTCTCCATCTCCGAGAAAATTGGTTAGAACTCTCAAATTCTCCAAAGACCACCCAATCTCTCCTTGAGGTTCTTGATGTCTATGCCCATCTCTCAATGATTTATGGGTTCTTGAACCTCCATTGTCCGTACAACACTCTAAACTGGAAATGATCAAAGAACCTAGGTTTTGTAGGTCTTTTCCTGTCTTCTTTGTAGACCGTTGAGGTTTCCTCTAACCAAATGAAATGATGGAGTCTCCTCATTGTTTCCATAGCTTGATAACCATCACATCTTCCCTCTTCAACAAGAAGATTGCTTTGAATGGACACCCCTGCACTTAATAGTGCTTTGCACATACTGTCTTTCCTAGCCGGACACTATCAAGCTCGCCTAGGAGAAGACTTTCATAGTGACTCCATGAATCCTAACCTCTCCTAACTCTACCATATTTACACACATGGAGACTAGCACCAATCCCCAAAATCCCATACACCAGGTACAGTGGGAACGTGGACTAGTTCTCCATTCTTGACAAACTGCCAGTCAGAACAACAATTACAAGGAATGAACTAACTATTCAAAGAATGATTGAAATAAAGAAACTCACTGTCTACTATTCCTACACAATGCTTGAAAGGTAATTACCTTACATCCTGCACTACTCACAGTGCCTGATCAAATCATTAACACACAAAGCTAAAGCAAAAACATAGGAAATTCAAAAAAAACACAGGAAATTCACATAAGAAATCACTATTTTCTTGATTTTGGAACTTCTTCTCAAATTCGAATGCATCCAACCTTGCTCTCAGGTCGAGGCACTCCATTTATAGGCCAATGAAGGTAGTTATGCCTCCCCTTGGTCGGATATTACATTTGTCTTGTGGCAAAGGTGCAAAATGTCCCATTTTGCCACTTTTGCCAATTTTCTAGAGAACTAGGAAAAGTGAGTTTCTAACCTCATAAACCTTTCCACTCCTGATCACTCTTGATCACTACTGATCACTAGTTATTCCTAAGCTTATAACTCCAATTCAGTGGTCTACATGACCTTCATGGTAACTTCAAAAACAAAATTGCATCCTAGACTTCCTAGTGCCTAGTGTTTCCTAGGTGCTCCTGCACCAGAGAAAAGACATGAAAATATATAGTAAATGTAGTTATATTATTTGTGGTGCTTATATTGCCTGATTTAGAGCAGCCTTGCCCTCCCATTCTAGCCGGACAACCCTTAAGAGAATATTGGAAGGATTCGAATGAGAAGGATGGAAACTTCCTATCTAGAAATCTCACTAGTCATGGTCAGATGAAAGTAAAGAGTGCATGTTCACCTCTCCAATTTGACGAGCTGCAACCTGAAAATAAGATTTCAACGAGGGTTTTAGAATATGTTTATTAAAATGAAAATACAGTTATTAAAATGAAAATACAGCCAAGATCTAATAATGAGCACATTGAGATTTTTACAATATGGCATCCTTTACTTATTTCAATTCTTTGAGATTTCTCATCATAGTGATTATAGTAGAACACTAATCTGCAATATGACTGTGAAATTGCTCACTAATGGATTCAATGGTGATAAGACTAAAAGGTGCAGCATCAACAAGACTACCACTTGATACAATTATATTTGATAAGGAACATTCAAAAGCTATCTAAATGTTTATTTGGGAGGAAATGCATGTGGACTTATGATAAAAATGGAACAATTCCTTCAACTATCATTTCTCCATTATACAACTTTTCCCATATGAAATAAAGAGCTTCTAACAACCACATTTTATCCTTTGTGATCCTCCATAGCTTGCAATGATACTGTCTAATGACGCATAATTCTTACAACTAGAACAAAATACCGAGGGTCATATGCTTGCAATGATATTCTACTTGTTCCTTCTTTGATGCATGTTGTAATATACAATAGGTTAAAACAAAGAAGGTTACAAATTGAAAAGATTTTTTTTTGATATGAACATAAAACAATAAGGCACTGGGCATTTCAAGAATTATACTAAGAATGAACACAAAATGATTACAAAGAATAAGA
The DNA here is from genome assembly GCA_007115665.2 of Sequoiadendron giganteum. NCBI lineage: Eukaryota > Viridiplantae > Streptophyta > Pinopsida > Cupressales > Cupressaceae > Sequoiadendron > Sequoiadendron giganteum. Next base: position 271,926,802 of record CM021103.1, on the reverse strand, counting down.
CAATGCACCACTATGAAGAGTATGCAAAATGGACAAAAACTGCTCAGAGCTTTAGTTGCTAAGAGTGTTAGAAAGTGAGATGAGCAAAAAACAATTAGTACAATGTAGCATCTTAAGATGTTAAAAGGAACCCACCCCAAGACCATCATCACAACCATTGGATCCCAATAATTGAACACTTGATCTGTTTGTAACCTTAATTGATATTCATGTACCAAAAGAAAAAAACTCATATAAGACTTTGGCATGGCCATATAAGAACAAAAAACAAAAAAAATATCATAACTCTGCATCTTCTCTTTCATGCCCACCATGTTAGAGTTTCTCTATTTTTTTTTAGTTTTTACCTAAACCTTTAGATACTAAAAAGTACAAACAACCCTTTAAAATAAAATACAACAAACATTCAAGTGGCCTGAGAATTAAAAAAAAGATCAGCTACCGACTTCTTCCTATATTCTAGATTATTTTTGCTTCCTTAAACTGAGCATCATATACAAAAACAAACAACATCAGACAATAGATTATGCACCATAAACATATAATCCTTTAATACAATAGAAATTCAAAGGGTTTTTCAATATATTCACAAGAAAAATATTAAAATCAGCTTTGTACAACACAATTGCATGTATCACAACCACTTAGCAGAGAGATAATGAAGCATTCTCCAACTCTTATTACGACGAGAGATCATAACCTACCAGATTCTCCAACAGCTATAAATTCAAGGCCACACCCGACTAACTTCTGCCTCAAAATTCCCTGGCATTACAGAAGCATTGTTAAGTAACATACAAAAACAATAGGTTGAAAGTTCATATCTCTAAGAAGAAATCAATATAAGAAAATCAGTCATGACATATAATGCATGCGTGTGAATAATCAACACAGGATTACCTCGCCACCAAATATAGGTTGAGTATTTCCAACAACACTTCTTTTTTAGTTGGATCCTAAAAATGCTGCAACTTATGTTCTTCTCTAAAACATATGTATGAGGTTCAAATAGTAAAGAGATTGATGAAAGATAGAGGAATTAAAAAGATACCTAAATGTTATAGTTGGATATGCTCTAGTAGACATATATACAAGATGTGGAATCATAGACAAGACGCCTGAATTATTTGATAGAATGCCTCAAAGAGATGTCATCTCGTGGAATGAAATGATTGATTGCAGAATGTGCACAAAATGGATTTTGTAAGGAACCTCTCAAAATGTTTGAATTAATGAAGCACTCTGGAACACATCCTAACATTGTAAGCTTTGCTTGGGTTCTATGTGCATGTAGTCATGCAGGTTTAGTGGATGAGGGCTGCACATACTTCACACGTCAGTAACCCTTATTGCATTTTAATTTACATATATAGTTGATCATTAGGAATGCATGGTTGACCTTCATGCCCGTGTTGGCTATATTGAGGACACCCTAAACATTATTACTAAGATGCTAGTTAAATATGTGGTACATGTGGATCATATATGAATATAGGCTGATTATTTCCAACAACATTGTTTTTTTAGTTGGATCATAAAAATGTTGCAACTTATGTTCTTCTCTAAAACATATGCACGAGGTTCAAATAGTAAAGAGATTGATGAAAGATAGAGGAATTAAAAAGATACCTGGATGTAGTTGGATTGAAGGCCATAAACTAGTACATGTTTTTTATGTAGGAGACAGATCACATCCACAAACATGGCAGAGCTATGCAAAGTAAAATAAATTGGCTTGGAAAATGAAGGCAATAGGGTATAAAGAATCATTTATCTGCCACCATAGTGAAAAGTTAGCAATTACATTTGGTTTGTTAAACATGGCCCCTAGTACAACTATTACAATTGTTAAGAACCTTCAAGTATGTTCGAATCTCCATTCTCCCTTTAGGTTTTCATTTGCATTCCGTATTCTCCTATAGCTATTCTACATCTGATATACTTAATTTTCCTTTATATTCATTTTCAACATTCAATTTTAGCCTATTGCTAGCCTTGATTGGGATCATCCATTGCAGCTTAATGGCCTCTCTCATCATCTAGTGCTAATGCCATATTTCTTGTTCTATACTCCTCACTTGTTCCCCACTTTCTCATGGGATAAATTTTTCTACCATTCTCCTTGCCTCTGCCAAAATGGGGACTTTGGAACAAGGTATTTGATTTGTAGTTGCAAAGACACTGTTAAGACATGTATGCAAAATGTGGAAGCATAGAAAAGGCACGTGAATTATTTGACATAATGCCTCTTGAAGAGAGGTTATCTCATGGTGATGCAATGACAAGGAGGTCATTGACCTAATCAATACAATTTGAGTTCTTTCAACCACTTTGGCAATCTTCAAAACCCTCTCCAGGGTTAACTCCCTTAGAGCTTCCCTACTTGCCTAGTAGGTGTCCAACCTTCAATTTTTGATCTCAACTCTCAAACTATCAGACAAACCAGAAAACTACACACCATTTTGAGCACCCATTATGCCCAACCAAACATATCTAGAAATCACCATAGGTCTCTTTGGACCAACTCCACTTGAACTAAGATTCAACATTGAAAAGGGCCCCAATTAGCCCACTTTCCCAAAGGATCACACCTCCAACCTTGCTTCAAACTCAAAATTCCACCAAACAGTCTGAAATCAAGACTCCAAACCTCCAATTCCTCAACTCTTTGACAATGAAATGCTCTTTAAGCCATCAAAACAAGAAACCCTCCTTTTCTTCAATATAGGCAAGGGTTTATTGAAAAAACCCATCTCCAAACCACATGAAATCTTATCTCCACCTAAAACATTCTTTTTTTAGCCTGCACAATCTTAATTCACCTTCATAATATGCTTCCCCCAAACTTTACTCAATTTTCCAACCTTAAACCTCTCATTTCCACTCAAAAATAATCTTTTCTCAATTAGGGCTTCATGCCCAAGCATCAATTGGCCTTCCCTATTCTTGTAGACCTTAAAACACATCAAAATCCACCTATTCTCACTAATTCCAACATGCTCTGATTGGTTCTCAAGAAATTTCCTCAATTCACCAACTCTAGCCTTGTTCTTAAGGCCTAAATTTTGTGTTTTCAACTAGGGTAGCATGCAAGATCTCATCCAATATCTCCACCAATGAAATTTTCCTATTCCTACACCTTATCCTAGTCTAATCAGGCCCATTCCACACAATCACATCATATACAATAGGTGGAATGGCCTTTTAATTCATTCTAACCCTCAAACCCTTAAACACACCCTTAACCAGACACTTTTAGAAAAAAGAGTTCAATCTCCCTTAAAATGCAATGATAGACCTTCAAAGCAAATTAAAAATGCCATTAAATCATTCCTTTAATGAATTACATAGGTTTATACCAAGACACAATTGTACGGGTCATACACAAGCTGAAAATGAAGAAAATACACATAAATTGACATAAAAACAAAGATATTTGATTGATTTTCTCCTTCAAACTCTTCAACAACCCCTACCTTCGAGTTCTGAACATATATATCTCAACCAACCCATTACAATGCCTACAAATACCTTTCAACTACCATTGACCATTGGGCTTCTACAAGATTGCACTTTTTTGCAATTTTCAATTTTTGACATGACAACATGTACATCATTTTTGCAACTTTTATAATATGTGCATTATGACCCCACCTTGACTCAAAAAATAAAACAAACATTACATGATTGCCTAACATGGCCTTATTTGACAACATCAAGACTAAATCATCCTAACTTGACTCATTTCACAAAATTGAGAAGCTTAGTGCTCTACACCATTCACCTGGCCATGAAATCTTTCCAAGTCCCTTGGAAGTCTTCAACTCTTTAACTTGCAATAACTCTTTGATCTTTAACTCTTTGATTCTCCTCCTTGTAGTCTTCCATTCTATTCTCCATTTGATCTTCATCTTCACCTTTGGCTTGAACTTGTCCATGCAAAGTAGTCCTCTTCTTGCCTTGTCATTTTGGATCTGCATCTTTATGCTTTGATTTGTCATCAACTACTTCATCTACCTACTTCCACTTTGTTCTTCAGCTTCACTCATTGCAAAATAGTCTACACTTTGGCTTTCCTATTTCATCTTGACCCTTGGTTTGACTCTCAAAAAAATAATTATCAAAACAAGGAAGTAATAAAGGACGTCCTTCACTCTCTTCCTCTTACCCTTCCTCTTCACAACCATCTTCAGGTTCTCCATTCTTGGAGCCACTGTCATGGCAGCATATGACTGCCCCTCAACCAATCCATCCAAGGAAAACTCTTTGTCCTTACCACATCACTATCTCTCTTCTCCACTTCATTTGTCGACTTCACAAACACTCTCTCTTTAGCCTTCTCTTGGCCTGTCATTGCCAACTTCACATCTTTGGTCCCTTCCATCATTGAGAGATTTTCCAAACTCATTACCTTTACCTCTTTACCTCTTGGGGTGACTGCACCCTTCCTCTCAACTCTCTGTGTGTACTCAAATCTGGCCACACTTCCTTGTACCTTACCTTCCATCACTTTATCTTGACTGTCCACTCTTTGCATCTGATATTTTACCTCAAGGACCTCTGTCCTACCAAGTTTATGAACCTCTTTGTTGACACAACCTGACTATCCACCATCTTCTCTAAATGTGATGCTCTCACATTGCTTCTCTTCAACCTCCTTCACTTGCCATTTACCTTGGCTCCTTGCAAATTTCACTCTCATATCTTGTATCAAATTTTTTGCCTCCATGATCACTGTATTTTAAGACTCATTTACCTCTGTCTTAGCAGTGCTTGACTGCCCATTGTCCTCATTTACCTTCAAGGGACACAACACTTCCCCAAACATGATCTTTTCACTCTTCACAAACCCATCTTGGCTTTCCTCAGTCCAATCACTCTCTTTGTCTTTACTCATTATCTCAGCCTTCAATCACTCTGCCTCTAATCTTGACCTCTTTGCCATCAGGTCTATCATCATTTTTACCATCAAACATCTGCTTCTTTCCATCTTCTTGTCCAATCAGTGGACAACATACTTCTTCCACAGTGACCTTACTAGGCCAATCTTGCCTCTCCTTAGGCAACTCACTTTCACTCTTCAAGATCTCATCTTTTCCTTTTATCAGGATCTCTGCCCCAAAAATATTTTTCTCACAAACCTCTATATCAGATTTACACATCATTTTTTTGATAGTACTTGACTGTCCTACAACCTCTTTTGCCTTTGTTTGACAAAATCCAATCCCTCTCTTGACTTTATCATGCCTTTCAAACTTGTCTTGAATCTTCAAGGTCATTTCACCCTTGATCTTCTCCATCTCAGTCTTCATCACCAAATCTTCATCCTCTTTACTCTTCAACTTCGCATCTTTGTCTACACTTTCTGTCTCAACACTTTATTTTCTGTTAGTGGCTGCACCTTCACCATTTTTTCTTCCTCACACATTATGAACTCTTTTCCGCCCTACATAATCACTCTTGCTTTCTTGCTCTGTCCCTGAGAAGTTGTTGATCAAGCATTATGCCAACTTGTTTAGTTTGCAAATCTGTGCATCCAATCTCGTTTACTTGAACTTAGAAACTTATTTTGTAGAAAAATTTACTACAGATTACCCCCAGTTGGTCGAGCTCAAAATAAAGGATTGTTTCATGTTGTGTAAAATTGAGCTTAATTCGTTTCTATTTTTGCAAGAAATAGAGGTATTTGAAATTTTATCAGTTGAATAAATTATCCCTTCGAATAGGGATAGATACCCCATTTGGGGTCCTCGTCGACATATCTGCAGACCTTGAAGAGCTTAAAACCATAGACATTATCATCCAAGTAAATCAATTTTATTTATTTTTGAGATGAATATTTTTTTCAGAAATCTAGATTTCATATTATACTATACCCCTTTTTGCGATGGCAGGACATGGTCACAAGGGAAGTGGCTTCAGGCATCGCCTTCCCAAATCTAAAGAAAGCATATGGGGTCAAAAAGAAGTGGTTTTGTTGGATTTCCTTCTAAACAACGCTCCCAAGTTGAACTCTATGATTCTCTGCCATACTCCAATTGGAACAACAATATTTACTAATCCAAAGTTCATGAGTCAGTTTATGTGATGAGTTCATTTTAGGATTTTGAATACAAATTCGTAGAAAAGAATTTTCATTGTGTTTTAGAAATTGGAATGGTGGTGTAAGACTGAGTAGAACAGTCCACTTGATATAGAAGGAAAGCTAGACGATAAAGTTAGGTAACATATGTGAAGCTTGCAGCTTCTTTAATAATAACTTCCTACTAGATTTTAAGACCTTTGCATCTAGGAAGGGCAGTTGTACATCGGTGGTAACATTCGACTCTATATAGTCTTACTTTTGAATCAGACGCTCTGTTCAATAGTTGATGAGGTATGTTATCATCTTCATCCCCTTATGTTGCTAGTACACAGAAGAATATATCAGTTGGTAAAAATTTCATTTTCTTTTTCTGCCATACTGTATTTGTCAGAATCTAAATGAAACTGGTATTGAAATAAAATAATAGCCATTCTCTTTTGGTTTTCAATGTTTTTAATATGGTTCCATTATAAATTACCTCTTACAATCAAGTACAATGAAATGAACATGGTATCTTCTTCTTTCGATGTAGATATAGAATGATTTCACATTTGTTCCAACTGAATAGTTTATGGTGTTGAAAATCAATTTGCTATTTATTTTTATTTATAATTTTCTATTGGCTTCCAGTTTACAAAGTAGAGGTGTTTACCATCTCATTCTAAATGGCAGGGTTGAAGATGACCATGCATTTATAAAGGGATACTAAATGTTTTAATAACTTATACAAGAAAATAAGGATGACTTGAGCTGGAATCTAAGAAGAAACCTAAACTAACAAACTTAGATATTTCTTCCAGGTAATTCCTTTTCATCAAAAGAGAAGCTAATAAAGTCTCTAATTAACAATGGAGAATGAAATACATCTTTTTGAAGTTATAAGTTGGAGTAGATCTATGAAAGGTGATTAAAAAATGACAACTACATATATGACAAGAAGAGTGCATCCATGAAACAATTTTTGCCATTTTGGTCTATAGTTTACTTATATAAAGTAAGATGTACCTTTAGGTGAACTGATTGGTGGTAATGGGGGTTGAAAATTAAATTAGGAAATTGACCTTGTAAAACGGTGAAGGAGATTTTCCACAGATGGTAGAAATTTCTGAAGATATAATTTCACAAATTACCATGCAAATTTGATATGATGTAATCCACAATATTAAAATGTTGTTTTACTGATTGTATGTTGTTTGTGTCATCTATGTATTTGGCTTGACACTCAAATGCCAATATGCATGGATTCCTTGTTGAACAGGTTGATGTTCTGAGGAGGCTGCATTCCCCATACTCGCTTGCATTGATTGGATATTGTGCAGACCATGACCACAGGCTCTTAGTCTATGAATACATGCCCAATGGAAGCCTTTAGGAGCACCTTTACTCTGACGGTGAGAATCTATTACCTAGCTTCTAAGTCCTAACATTTCTTTTTCACTGGTTCTATTGGATTTATTGAAAAATCTAGAAGTTTCATTGAACTTTACTATGTTGATTTGGTTTGGGTTTCTTGCAAACAAATGTTTTTAGGAGAGGTTTGAGTCTTATAGTCGTTGGTGATTGAAATGAGATAATATTAATGACAACAAAAAAAACAACATGTGCCTGATTTAGGACTTACCATTAGATTTAGTGTAAGCTTAGTTTAATTGGCAATTGAAGAAAAGAACCACAAGGTGCACCATGTTTTGAAAACAAACTCAATCAATATGCAAGCAAGCATTTGGGTGAGTCCCTAGAGTACATAACTAGTACCATCCCCCTTTTTGGTACAATATTGTGTAAAGATGTGTGCTTTGTCGATCTAACCCCTTGCCTTGTGGTTAATATCATTTTGACCCATTTTTTATTAAAAAATATTGACTACCATTTGGTATCGTACGAATGGAAAAAATTTGTCCATGTAAATGCTTCATTTATAAGAACAATGCTGATAACTTTGTTTTGGTTTGGGTTTTTTTGTTTAGTGACTAGTTTATAGTTTATACCAATGGTCTAGACTCTACCATATTGCAACCACTTCAAATAGCGTTGTTGGGAAGTACTGTAGTTTGGGGTCTAGAGTGTACTACATCATAGCCAAATCTACAATATGTCTGAGTTCACTCAAGTTATTCAATCCCCCATTTCGTTGGCAAGATAAAATTTTGTAGGCATTTTGATCTATTTGCATTAAGTGATCTAGATTGAAGAATACAGTAGCAGGTTTTGGTGTTTTTAATTTACCACAAGAAAATAAATGCATGTGTCATAAGTAGATAATTTATGAACTGTTTGAAGCATTTCAAAAATAGAATGTGAAAAGTCTGAAGATTTATTGCTTAACTTGCTTCATTTATTCTGCATTTCTCAACTTGATTCATTTATTTGTACTGATGTCATTGATAATTTTAAAATTTATGAGATTTCCATCATATTAATACATAGTTAACATTGCAGATATTAACAAAATGAATTCATCGCAATCTTCATTATTACAAACATAGGAACCTTTCCTATGTCTTCAAAAGATTTGTAAGATGATGGATTTGTGCAAATTTGCAATATTTTTAGGATTTGAAAGAGGGTGGAGGATTTGTGCAAATCTTGTAATCTATTCATAATGTAGTAATATTTTTGACATAAAATACACCTATCTTTTTTCTGTTCACTTGAAATTCGACACACAAATAAACGAAATTTCATTGTTTTCATTGTCATTGTGCATATAGAACAAGCACAACAAAAGGCTGCCAAACTAGAAATGGGTAAGTCAAATGAAAGAGCAGGTTTAGGGTTCATATTTGGGTGTTGCTGAAATTTTCATCCCAATTATTGTTGAAGAGATCTACTGATCTCTAATTGATACAAATAGCCAAGATTGTGGCTACGAATGCATTCAATTACTAAAATTATTATTCAAATCTTATAAGAAGATTAAACTTAAATTCTTTGGGAGATTTTGCACTCTTTGTCACGTATGATGCAAGACCTCTATTCTGCAGACATTTATAAGGTTTGCATGTAACATAGACTGAAATAAAGAAGCTAGACACAATTCTAAAACAATAAGAAAAAGTTATATAACAGTAACCCACAGAGTCATCCATGCTAGTGTTTAGCATCTAGAACAACTTTCAGACAACTGAACATTCCTCACCCCACATCTGAAAACAAAGAGTAATTGATAACCAATATTTTTGGTTGAGCAGTCATAAGCCTTCGTTTCAAAACCACTACAATTTTGTATAAGTATATATTCTTTTTTTTTGTATTTTTTTACTCTTTTACCAGTTCCAAATCTGCTGCATAGTAATAATACCAACACATACTCTTTCACAAAATTCAAGCACATAGGAAATAAAATTTAAACCAATATTGGACACACACATATTACATGTACACACACAGAGAAGAGTTGTCTCCAAGTATCTTCTCAACAATTCCTAATTGCTGCAATCGCAACCTTCATGTAGAGTTTGTCCCCATTGCAGTTATGTATCAAAATAAGCTTATCCCATTGTTTAGTATAATGATCTTGTCCCCATTGCCTAGTAATCTATCAAACTAAGCTTATCCCCATTTCTTTGTGTACTCAATTCACAACATTCCTTGGGGATGCACATAACTCTTTTTTACACATCCAGTTGTACCCGCATACACAAACAAATCATACCCACCAGACTCATAGAAGACTCACATAGTACATACACACATGTACACACACTTATCCATGCCAATAGGTTTTAAAAATTAGTAAACCAATCATGAGCATATACCTTACTAATGCCTCTTCAATTTTCCTCATTTTATACAATTTCCTTTCCTTTATTTTCATAGCTTTTGTGTTTGTGCCTTTCATTGCAGCAACCTTCTTTCAATGGTCTCTTTTGATATTTAGTCTTTTGAGCTCCTCCCTCTTAGGCCTTATTGGTTGATTGGGTCAATACATTAATTTCCTTAGAACGATTACTCACAATGTTTTTAGTGTCAAGGAATTGTTTCATTTTCGAGGCTCCTTGTTCCATGCAAGCTCTTATCTTGGTTTGATTGGCCATTTGCTTGGTGGTACAATCGGGTGGGTGGTTTTTACCTATTCCCAAGTACATGGAATTCTTTGAGCTTATTTACTCCTGTGTATTACTTCTTGGAATCAGTTAGCTCATGATGTCCTTAACTCTTGACATTTGACCTTTTAATTGACACTTGGCTACTCTGTTTTTCCTCGACAGGGCTACTCATGCACTGCCATCAATCATCAATCCAAGTTCTCATAAAGTTGTATATGCCCCCTTCTACTTGGCTGGTTTTGTCCATGCCAACAATGGATCTGCATACTCAGCAACACATCAAGGAACATCGCGTCTTTTGAAATTAGTCCGAGAATTCTATTTTTAATAATTTCTAGCTTGATCATTAGTCAAGATAAACAATCAAATGTCAGATGATCTATTAAGTAGTTGGGGCTGATGTTAAGTTTAAATTACCTTTGAGGACTTTCCTTGGCCTGAATAAAATAATTCTAAAAAAATCCCGATTTAATTGCTTTTTCCAAGTGAAACATGTCATTCATATATATCATGGAGCAATCACAAGGTTAGGATTATAATCTTTCAAGTCTTAATCACAATCATGTTTTTCTTCAGGACAGTCAATTAAATCCCCACAAAAATCTTCATAGAATCCCCTACAAGCAACAAGAGTAACAAAAGTTGGAATGGGCTTTTATGCCATTAAAGAGACTTCAAACCCTTCAATAATGCCTACAGGCCTGTCAAAAGAAGTTTGTCAATAAATCAACTATAGCTTGATGTACTTCTCTCCAAATGGAACAAAAACCAAGCTTGAACCTGTATTCAACTAGTTCCAAGGTTATTTTAATAGGATGTGACTGTACAACCTCATCCAATGACCCGCAAGTTTAGATTTATGAGCAAAATACAAAATTTTGAAGCAAACAGGGGTTTATTTTTATTGAAAATTCTTCACAAAATGTTCAACAACCATAACAAACAATGGGTTACATGCCTTTATACATTTCCTTCATGAAAATCCCTCCAAAAACCAACCAACTACTTTCAACTACCCCATGACTCTTGAGTTCCCATAACTTTGCATCTTTTGCAATTACAAGATTGACAACTTTGTCAACTTTAGCAAATTTGCATTTTTGAACCCCTAAACATTCTAAACACCACTAGAGTGACTTCAAAACATTATTTGATGGTCAAGCATGACCTTATTTACCCTAACCTACAACTTGACTCACTAAAACCCAAAATAAACCCTATTTACATATCTTGCTCTTTTGAGCATTTTTTTACAACATTTCAACATTGTTTCACAAAATGATCTCTAATTACATGAAAATGGCCAATGAGGCCTTATTGACACCCACCAAATGACTACAAACACCTAAACCAACCTAGGACTCACCATTATTGACCAAATTTAGATGAACCTAAATAGGTGCTCCTACACCAATGAGTAAGCAGTATTGCATTACACCTACAATTGATCATTATGTGTGCATGGTTGACCTTCTTGTTCATGTTGGCTATCTCGAGGACACTCTAAGCTATATCATTAAGATGCCAATTAAACCTATGGTGGTTGTGTGGATGTGTTTTCTTTCTGCATGTAGGTTACATATGAATACAGGCTTAGGTTACATATGGATATAGGCTTAGGTTACATATGAATAGTTTTCTTCCCTCAGTTAAATTATCATGGAGATGATGTCTTCAAGCCAATATGTTTTTCATCTTCTTTCCCATAAGAGTACAACAAGAACTATTGTCTAAAATAAAATTTTTGAGGAGAAGAATACAAATTGAGATTTTGGCATGGGATAATATGATTTAAAAGAATTACGATGTGCCTTTTAATAAAAAATCTTGAATGCTTATAGATAAATACATCCCAAGTGAGTGTATTCATGGTTATCATTAAGGGTGGTATAGGTTGACCCAAATGGAGTGTAGAGGTCAAGGCACGTCTATTCCTTTGCTTGTAAGGTGATCTATTTGCTCAGATCCTATGTTGGTATTCTAGGTTTTGATGGGGCTACAACCATAGTTTGGGCACCAGTAAGGGTTTCCAGATATTGTTCTACTAGTGATGCTCTAAACAATCATGGTTAACCTGAATATATGCTTACTATATATCATAGGAAATCTCTTGTAATGAATTTGGTCCACATTATTATGAATTTTGTAATATACTTCACAACAATTACTCTAATAGTTATAGAATTCTTGTGTCATGACTGCCTAGATTGAAGAATCAACTATGAATATTGATGAGAAGTGTTAATGTTAGTGAGCTAAAATATTGGATATAGCTGACACCCATGTTTTCTATTTATTTAAGACCTATGGACAAAGATGGGTGATCATGCATCATGTAGATGCTATTGATAGAACATGTCAAAATACGAAAGGTCTCAATATGTTAGGGAGGATACCAATGCATAGGTGTTTGTAACAAACCTACAAGAGGATCAAAGTTTGTATTACTATTTATATAATGCACAAATGCTTGGTGATTAGTGTCTAATCCCTAAATCATCCACTCAATGGACTTTTGATTATTGTTGTTCCAATGGATTTGGATAGGAGCAAGGGTTTCAAAGTGGAAGGCTTCTCCTACCTAGAATCGTAGAGTGAAAAGTGGAGAAATGTGTAAGGCATAGTTAATATTATGGGTGTGAGACTATGGTACATTTGAGTAGCCATTTGGTATGTCCCTAGAGGAATCATTTGTCATATGAAAATTGTGTAGATGAATATCGATAATTTAACAAACCCTTAGTGAATAATAAGTATTCACACCACTAATCACACAAGTCTTAACATTTTTTTCCTCTACTAAGGTTTTATCATTTTTTTCCTCTATGATAATAGTGGTTTAGGAAAAAACAGTCAATAAATAAAGACTATCTTCATTGTTGTCTATGTTCTTAGTTACAAATATCTTCATTTATTGGGGAAGTGAGACATTGGCCTCATCACTTAGGATAATCAATTGTCAAAACAATTAGATCAAACAACTATGTGAAAAGATGAAACAAACGTTTTGTCTTACCACAATAAAAAACGTTTTGTCCCCCAAATCAGAGAAAAAGATCAGCAAGAATGCCTGCATACAAAATTCAAAATGGTGATTTATCAAATTCAAACCCTATCCAAATCATATATCAAAATAAATCATAAATATGGTTGGTGATGAAATATATGCTAATATAGACCAAAGCCATCATCTCTCCTAATCTTCACTGCAACAACAGTCTCATCTATTTCACCTTTGTATATGATGTTGTACAATCCTTCCCCTACTTTCAAATGCTCTGAGAAGTTTCCAATGGCATATTTGATGTTGTTGAGAGAGTATTTTCTATAAAGAAGATTAGTCAAGGAAGAGGGCGAGGTTTCTATCTATGGTTTGAATCCAAGTAGTCTTGAAGCTTTATAATTGCATCATCCCTTTCTGGCATGAGTTGATCGTTTATCTCCTTTAGCCACTCGATCTTTGCAAGTGCTTTGAGGGATTCAATCTCATGAAAACAAAAATTTACACACAATCGAATCCAGAAATCTTTTGCAATTAACCCTCCTCCATTTCACTTTTGGCTCTCATATTTTATTTTTTATTTTTATTTCTCCCCATTTCTTTATTTCATTTTATATCTTTAGTTCTTGTAGTCCTTTTATGGCTATAGGTTTCTTTCTTAATTTCTTAATTTCTTTGTTTCTTGTAAGTTTTCTCATTTCATATTTAATTTTATTTTTAATCATGTTTGGTCTTTGCTAATTTCATTATTTCTTTCTTTCTTGGATTGACCCTCTCTTTATTTCATTAACCTTTCTTAATCTCATTAATTTTATTGTATTTTTAATCATTTTTGTTCTTTCCTTAATTTATTTATTATTTTGGTTCTTGTATTCATTTTAGGTTTTATTGTTTTATATTTTTAATTATTTTATAAATTTCTTCAATTTTATGGGTCTTGTTTTTAAAAAAAAATCTTATATTGCAAATTTTATTCAATATATTAGTCACTATTGTGTTAATAATTAATTTTATTTTGATTTTATTATATTATGTCAATCATTCTTTATTTTAATTTTGTTTTTGTCTCTTTATATAAGGTTGCTTTCTTTTTAGTTTGTTTGTTGTTCTAGTGTATTCTATTTTTTTGTATTTACATTAGTAGATTTAATTATTTTAGTTTTCCTGTTTATTAAATTTTTTAATCATTTTTTAGGTCATCTCTAAGTCTTTTCCCTTTACTCCTCTCACCCCCTCACCTATTTATCACTCCTAATCTACTACTTCTTTCTATCTTTCTACTCTCTTGTTGCATGCTTTTTCTTGATGATGGATCATGGAGTTAAATGTTGATTCATTTACTCATACAGTTTCAATCCAAAAAATGAACAAACCCACATTTATTTATTTATTTGTGTGAAAGTGTCTGCAAGATAGCCCTCAAAATGCAATTAGATTGTTTAAATCCTATTTTATTAGTGAAATTGACCACAATTTCTCTTTGATACATTTGACATGCTAACACAACAGGAAAATTAAACTGGCTTCAAATCATAGTTAAAAACATTAACAATTCATTAACATAAAGACAAATAAAAGTTAAATAATGTAAATGTTTATAATTTTTTTTATAAAATATGTGAAGGCCTTAAGACTGCACCGAGAAGCAATTCCTTTCACGCAATAGGTTTTTTTGGTGCACCAAGCAACCTAGGTGGCCAAATGGCCCAGTTAAGTGGGGGTCCCATGACGGGGGATTAAGCTCTATGGATTATGATCAAATTTGAAAGAAAAAAGAATAGAGGAGTAAAAGTCATTTATTTAGTCATTAATTTAGTCATTTATTCAATCATTTTAATTTGTCTGATATTAGTCATTTATTTAGTCATTTGTTTAGTCATTTAGTTTTGATTTTACCTAATGACCAAATTAGTCATTTATTTTCAAACTACTACTAGTATTAGTCACGTGACTAAAAGTTTTAGTCATGTGACTAAAATTTTTAGTCATGTAATCATTTATTTTTCAAATTCTACTAGTGTGATGAACGATCCTCTGAAGGAATAATAACACTTCCACTCTGAGTGGGACCCATAATGTTGGATACGACTTTCCAAGTATTGGATCTGGAAATCCCTTATAATCTTCACCTTGGTTGACCATGGATTCATACCATGAAGGTAGTTCCCTCTAAATATCATCAATGCCTAAATTTTCCCTATAATGGAACCAAAATTACTATCTAGGGTGATCTTGATCCCTTTGAGTATTGCATTAACCTAAAAAGAGTCTTCAAATGTCAGGTGCCACTTAACCATGAAGCCTCAATGTCAAACTCATCCAAATACATTGATCCATATTCATTGACTAAAGCATCCACTTCATCTACCATACCATCAAACCCCAAGGTCCAAGTCCATGATATGGGATATGGAGAATATCGAATGAACAAGTTGCGGATAAATGACAATGCTACTACTGCTAGAAATATTTAAACTTCTACTAATGAAGTCCAAATTGCTTTAGAAGCTATAAAAATAGGTCAACGTGCTTGGATTGATACCTTTTGTGACCCTGATGATGTATTCACCTTCACCCTATCCGTTGCTACACAAAATTTTCATGAACATGATAATCCCATGTTGGATCGGGATATATATGATAATTCGCTCTTTGAGCAAGATCTCGCTGAGGATATCCACACATCATACTTCCATACCACCTATCCTAGGTTAGGGTATGTCCCCCCTACTTTTTCCTCTACCAATTCATCTTTCCAAATTGTTAAGGATGTGCAAGTCTCTGTTGATGCGAATGGTACTGGAAAGGCTAGTCCTAGAGAAACATTGTTGACATCATCACTCCTATTCATCTGACAAGCATTTTAGTCACCCCATTCCACTCTCATCCATCAATATCATAGGAATGGATCAAAAATTCATATCTAAAGAAAATTACAAAGGAAAAGTTCAAGAATCAAAGATAAAAGTGCCCTCTTTCAAAGGAGATCAATAATTAAAAGACATACTGAAAAGATGAAATAAAGAAAATTCCTTTAGCCAAAACAAAAAGATATTGGTCCAATAAAAAATACAATTCAAGAATGAGCAAGAATGTCAAAGCACATCCTCTAGCCAACATAAAAAACTATTAGATTCATCAAAAATCAAAAGAGAAAGAGAAAATCAGAAAGCATTGGTCTCCAAGAATGCTCCTCCATCAAAAATTCAAAGAAAGAGCTTGTTGATCCAAGGTATTCATCTCTATGACCTCCACTCATTCCATACATTTTGTTCAATCCATCCACATTCGCTTATCATCTCACTTCCATTGGCGATGTCTTTCAATGTGCCTTTGATGATGACCCTCGACGTACTCTAGCTCATCGGTCACCCAAACTCCTTGCCATCTAAAGCTTGGTGGCCCACATAGTGTGCACATTAGGGATCATACCATAACCTATTTTATCAAAGAGCTCAGTCAAAACCACAAAATACAAAAAAATTGAAAAAATGGAAAAAACCAAAAAAATAGTAAAGAGAAATAATCCATCCAACAATGAAAACCATCTCAATGGCACTTTGGATAAGTACCATGGTGAAAACCTGTAAAAAATGTTTCATATGTAGACAACCTTCGCTCTATCATCTATTATCACTTCATAGGGTTTTTTCACCTTCACCCATATTAATATAACTCTCCCTCCTTCATTATGCAACACCCACAATAAGAGTAGTTGCTAGTCCTATGGCTTGAGATCGGTTGACACTCTTAATGTACCACATAGAATCCCTCTTACCATCCAATCCCACACAATACCTAACTGGGGGAAAATTCCTAACACCCTTCTTGGTGGAATAAACCTCTAGATCTTCAAGACCTAACACACTTGTAAAACACAAAAACATTCAAAAAACATGTCAAAAATGCAAAAACATTTAGAAAACATGTCAAAAATGCAAAAACATTTAAAAAATGTCAAAATCCCAAAAACATCCAAATAATTAGAAAAATACAAAAACAAAGTGAACATCTATCATGTTAGTCTTTTTCATGGTCGAACTACATTGCCTCTATGACTGGACATAGTCTATTGATGTGCCCCCAAGGCATTAGGTCAGTTCCTTCTAGGTTTTTCAAATAAAACATAATAAAATCATGACTTACTCTTTGTCAAATAAAGAAAAGTCAAGTTGTGTCGAAATACGAGGTCTTTGTGTGTATAACATAGGAAGGCCATCAATCGATGAGCCCTCGAGGCCGCACTAGGTCAATCCTTTAGGGTTCATCACATTCACTATCACTCATGTCAGATGTCTTCCAATGAACAAATCTTTTTTAATTCAGTCTTGTCAGTCAAAGTCATGTCAAACTATGAGGTCTCTACATGTATAACGTAGGCAAGGCTAATCTTTGATCAACCCTTGAGGCCCCTAGGATAGGTCCTTAGGTTAGGTTCTTGGTCAAAATCTCGAAAAACATGAAAACATTGGAAAATTTGAAAACCAAAACATTTGTTAAACATCTTGAAAATATTCATCATAAAATGAATGACTCAAACACAAGGTCAAAAATGATGCATAATCCAACTAGTCAAAAATCGGTCCAACATCAAATCTATCAAATCAATCATTTAAGGGTCTTCAAGATGTGTCCTTCTTTACATCAAAATATTTTCTATCAAACAATTTATTGAAGATATGTATTTCTTGAATTAACATCAAATCTATCAAATCAATCATCTAAGGGTCTTCAAGACGTGTCCTTGATGTTAGACTCTTTTTTGTCAAACCATTTTATTCAGGATATGTCTTTCTTAAATCAATAGAAATTTTATCAAGTCAAGCACGTAAGAGTCTTCAAGATGTGTCATTCTTGACATCAGACTCTTTCGTGTCAACTACGGGCCTTCAAGATGCGTCCTTGACTTTAGACCCTGTCGTGTCATCTATTTAGGATGTGTCCTTCCTGAATCCCAATCCTAACAATAATCAAACTCAACATTTCAATATTCTTTAGGATGAGTCCTTCCTAAAGAATGACCAATCAACCCCATCATCACCAATTCAACCTTGGCAAATAAACAAAGATCTAACACACATGTATTGACAAGAATTTTTCATTTATTTTTGATGATGTAATATGACCATGTGACTAGACACCTTGACGATGTCCTATGATGGATTTAGAGGAGTGACAATGTTACTTGAACATATCTTGGTTTTTGACTAATTATCTTATCTTTTTGAAATTGTCATGTCACTAGCCACCTCAAAGATGTCTTTACAACATGATTTAGAGGAGCAATGATGTATCATGATGATTGTCTTATATTTTCAAAGTTGTCATGTCACTAGCCACCTCAAGGATGTCCTGGCAATAGGATTTAGAGGAGCAACAACATTTCATGACACATTTTCTTTGAAATTCTATTTGTGGTTTGTCTCGACAAAAAGACTGGGAACAATTGGGTTTCTAAGTATGAGTCACAACAATCCTTATCTGCAACTGTTTGTTTTTAGAAAAAGCATGACATTCCACACCATTGGTCTACCTCATATCACGGTGTTTCTTATTCGTTGCAATAAACCGCCCAATGATGATTAAAATGCAAATGCTTAGTATAATGATAGAAAAGTGATGACATATCTTTCTTTCACACATCACATAAATCATCTTCAAGTTAACATTCTTCTTCCATCGACCATTTCACTTACTAAACCTCGCTGAAGCTGATTTCTTTCACCACCATTGAACTTCTGGCTATCCAATTACCTAATCAGGACAATTTCTAGTTTTTTCTGAAATTTTCAAAAATTTGTCAATTTTCCCAAGGGGGCATACCTTTACCTATTTCATACCAGGGCATGACTGGGGCATGTTATTCTTTATTCTTTGACACAAACGCCAAAATGACATTATGTCAAAGAGGGGCAAAATGTAGACATTGAAAAATGGCTTAGGCCCGCGACTACATTTTTCATCATCAATTCAAGATACCTGCAAAATGATTAAATGATTTTATCATTTCATTATAACGTAACATCCTAATTCCTCTAATTAATTAAATAGTTTTAACCATTTAATTAATTCATTTCATTATTCTTCTAAAATTGGTTAATTAAGTAAATTACATTAATTTACTTTAATTACGTCGCTAATTAATTATAATCTCTTCTTTTGATTAATTAAATAAATTTCTTTAATTTATTTAATTACGTCATTTAAATTAAATCTCTTCTTCTTCCTAATTAAATAAGTTTCCTAAATTGATTTAATTATACATTTAAATCAAATCATATTCTCCCTACATCTAATTAATTTATATTCTCCCACATTTAATTAAATAAATGATTATTTGTTTAATTAATTATTCTATCTTCTCACCTAAAGTTCCTTCATAAATTAAATAGTTCATTCAACTATTTAATCACATACACACAACTTCTTCCACAAAGAAAGGAATTAATTTTATAATTAATTCTTCTATTTGAGCATATGTCTCCTTCATTTTCAAGTGAATATCTCATGCATAATTCTCTCCATTCCCAAATAACACTCTCTCCTAGTTCACTCACCTAATAGATATGTCATCTCCTTCTGACTCACACACTCTTTTAGTTACATCTCTTGACTAATCAATCAAATCATCTAACTATCCAATCAATCTAATCAGTCAAGTCACTTAACTATTCAATCAGGTCCTCACACTCGATCTAGACCATTTGAATTCAAATCAATCTTGACTGTCGAATCTGTGAAGCTTCTATAAAAGAATATTTTTAATTCTATCTTTGGGTAATCACAATCTTCAATGTTTTGTTATCAAAATACTTACAGGCTAATATTACATACTCACAATCTCAAGGCATTGAGCAATTCAAAGAAAAGTTGAGAAGAATAATGGAGATGAGTCAAGAAAGCATGGGAATTAGGTGATATTGCTTTGTTGCATTGCATTTCATTATCAATTTGGGGATCTTGGCATCATCTAGGAAATTTGTAATTGTTGTCATTGTTATGCTTTCTTTGTTCCTAGTTATTTTCCCTTATCAAATTTCATGACACGTTTTCTGTGGATTGTTGTTTGTGGTTTGTCTCGACAAAAAGACTGGGAAAAATTAGGTTCCTAAGTATGAGTTGCAACAATCCTTGTCTATGACTATTTGTTTTCAGAAAAAACAGAAAATTGCAAACCATTGGTCTACCTCATATCATGGTGTTTCTTTTCCATTGCAATAAACCACCCAGTGATGATTAAAATGAAAATGCTTAGTATAATGACAACAAAGTGATGACATATATTTCATTCACACATCACATAAATCGTCTTCAAGCTAACATTCTTCTTCCATCGACATTTCACTTACTAAACCTTGCCAAAATTGATTTCTTTCACCACCATCGAAGTTCTAGTTATCCAATTACCTAATCAAGACAATTTCCATTTTTTTTTTAAATTTTTCAAAAAATTGTCAATTTTCCCCAAGGGGGCATACCTTTACCTATTTCATACTGGGGCATGACTGGGGCATGTTATTCTTTATTCTTTGACAAAAATACCGAAATGATGTTATGTCAAATGGGGGAAAAATGTAGACACTAAAAAATGGCTTAGACCTACGATTGCATTTTTCATCATCAATTCAAGATACCCACAAAATGATTAAATAATTTTATCATTTAATTATAACTAGACATCCTAATTCCTCTAATTAATTAAATAGTTTTAACCATTTAGTTAATTCATTCCATTATTCTTCTAAAATTGGTTAATTAAGTAAATTACATTAATTTACTTTAATTACATTGCTAATTAATTCTAATCTCTTCTTTTGATTAATTAAATAAGTTTCTTAAATTTATTTAATTACATCATTTAAATTAAATATCTTCTTCTTACTAATTAAATATGTTTCCTAGATTTATTTAATTACATATTTAAATCAAATCATATTCTCCCTACATCTAATTAATTTATATTCTCCCACATTTAATTAAATAAATGATTATTTATTTAATTAATTATTCTATCTTCTCACCTAAAGTGCCTCCATAAATTAAATAGTTCATTCAACTATTTAATCATGTACACACAACTTCCAAAAAGAGAGGAATTAATTTTATAATTAATTCTTCTATTTGAGCACATGTCTCCTACATTTTCAAGTGAATATCTCATGCATAATTCTCTCCATTCCTGACCAACACTCTCTCCCAGTTCACTCACCTAATTGATCTATCATCTTGTTTTGACTCACACACTCTTTCAGTTACATCTCTTGACTAATCAATCAAATCAGGTAACTATCCAATCAATCTAATCAATCAAGTTAGTTAACTATTCAATTAGGTCCTCACACTCGATCTATACCATTCAAATTCAAATCAATCTTGACTGTCGAATTTGTGAAGCTTCTATAAAATAATCTTTTTAATTCTATCTTTGGGTAATCGCAATATTTAAAGTTTTGTTGTCAAATTACTTATAGGCTAATATTGTATACTCACAATTTGAGGGCATTGAGCAATCCGAAGCAAAGTTGAGAAGAATAATGGAGATGAGTTATGCAAGTATGGGAATTAGGTGATATTGTTCTTGTTTAATTTAATTACTTTGTTGCATTGCATTTCATTATCGATTTGGTGATCTTAGCATGATATAGGAAACTTGTGATTGTTTTCATTGTATTTCTTTCTTTGTTCTTGGTCATTTTCCCTTATCAAATTTGTAATCAGTTGTTTTGTATTAGGCAGTGAGCCCACCGATAGTGAGCCACCCAATAGTGAGCCACCCGACAGTGAGAAAATTGGCAATGAGCCTTTGTAAAAATCACCTTAACTAGTGTTTTATAATTGAGAATTAGTATTCTTCATGGTTTTTCCTATCTTGGGTTTCCACGTAATTTTTGGTGTTCATGGTGTTGTTTGGTGCTTGCATGTTCGTTTTTGTTTTAATTGATATATGAATGGTTTATGATTGCTTTAGATTAAGTACAAAAAGAAAATTATTTTGGGATAAATGATTCACCCTCCTTCGTAGTTATCTGGACTATTCAACAATTGGTATTAGATCTTGGTCCCTTGCAGATAGAGCTTAACCACTTGAGGGAAATCTTGGCAGTTTGAATAGATGGCAAGAGATTGTTACTTTGAGGAAGAATTGAAGTCAATATTGAGTGACATGGAAAGTACATAATCTAAGAATGAATAATTGAAAGAAAACCTCAAGGAGGAAAATGCTTGTATCTCAAAGCTAAGAGAGGAAATGTAGAAATTCAAAGAAAGACATAAAGAGGTCAGTGAGGAATTAGAAGAGTCAAAGGAGAATGCTGTGAATCTAAGGATTCAGTTAGATGAATACAAAATGACAAAATAAGATCTCAAAGACACCATCAAATAGAAAGTGGAAGAATGGAAGAAGAGTGGAGAAAATTTCAAAGCTACCATCAAACGAAAAGAAGAAGAAAATGATAAGTTAGATCAAGAGGTAAGAAGGTTGAAATATGAATCAAGAGTATGTGAAAGTAGCATGATTTTGGATCAAATCTTGTCCCTACAGAAATGTCACAAGGATAAAGGAGGACTTGGATTCATCGATGAAATCTCAAATCAGAACACTAAGGGTGAAGACAAAGTAGTTGAAGCTAAAGCAATATCTGGTGTAACAAGCAAGGTCTGAAACTCTAACACACCTAAAAAAAGACCTCCAGTTAGGAAACCAAATGCTTAAAGGTACTTATCATTCAATGGTCGTTGTTTTCTATGCAAAAAATTTGGACATAAGGTTGTAGAATGTAGAAGCAAGATGGAACAAAATACTTAATGCTTTAATTTTCACAAGTTTGGTCACAAAGCAAGATAATGCAGAAATGAATTATCTAATTTGGAAAGAAGGAATTGAATGAACAATATCTTTCATGGTCATTGCTATTTATGCTATGGTTATGGTAACAAAGCTAATCAATGTAGACCTAGGGTTCACTCAACTAAGTCAAGATAAAGATGTTACAAGTGCAGTCAACCTAGACATTACACTAACACATGTAGATATGTTACTATGGAAAAATAAAAGAAAAAAAAGAAAGTTGTAGAGTCAAATGAATTTAAGAAGAAGACGGTCACAATTTGTAGGAAAAAGGAAACAAGTGTGGAGAACACTTTCGTGGTATTGGATCCCGGTACATGCCCTACCGATAATTGAGCCAATTGCTTTGGCTCAGGGGGAGTTTTTGCATTCCATATCCTATTGGTTTCCCCTCTTTGAAGAAAGACTCATGTGTTTTCAGCATGATTATGCTAGATCTGGGTGATGTTGTATAATGAAGGTTAATCCGGCTAATTGAAAAGTGAAGTACAATTGCTGGCGTCATCAATACATTCTGGTGGAAAAATCATTATGAGAAATTAAGGATAAAAGATGGAATTTAAAATTATTTCTCACTGTTGCAAGGAAGAAGAAGAGTCTTTCATTGATCAATAAAAGTTTGAAGAAGCCAAGCATGACAATGGAACCCATGTTTATTGGTAGTGAATCTAGTGGTGGTATTTTGTTGAAGCTAAAGGGAGTAGAATTGGATGAGTTTGATCATTGGAAGATGATGGAACTAGGGTTGAAGATGGATGAGTTGCAAAATGTAAGTGCTTTGGGTATGGATTTATGGGGAGGATTTCCTTGGTTTGCAAATAAAGAATCTATCTAGTTCCTATTGAGTTGATTCAAGGATGACAACATCATTTTTGACAAACCCTATCTAATCACGAAGGAAGCCATTGAAGCTATTATTGGTTTGTGCAGTGTTGGTGACCTCCTTAGGAAGAAAATAGTGAAATACATAGATGTGGAGGAAATTACTAGTATTGAAAAAGACCCCTGAGCTCTATTGATAAATACCATTTTTGATCCTACAGTAAGGTATGTTGCTTATGGCATCACTTATAAAATCTATTTCAGAAATCATGAAGGTTTTACTTTAGCTATTGTTGTATATCTTGCACACATGATGGTGAAGGAAAACAAGAAGTTTGATTTGTGTAGCCTAATAATGGAAAACCTAATTGAGAATGTCAGAATGTCTTTGGTTGAAAGTTATCCTTTCTAGTTTGGGTTTCTACTCACATGTTTGGTATTTTACTTTTTGAGTTTGTTACCGGAAAAAGAGAATGTTAAGTGGAAGTCCAACATCCCTATCGAAAAGAAAGTTTATAGGTATTTGGAATGTATGGGGGATAAATCAAGTGCATTGAAAGTCTATTTCTCATCCCTACAGATGAATCTATGCTTTGTTGTGATTGTATCCAGTCAGTTTGAGGAGGGTTCCTCCTCTGGTAAGAAGAAGTTGGAAGTTGTCATTGGTGGTTCCCCTCCGAAACCTAAAAGGAGGAAAGTTAACATAGAAGATGTCATCATTATCTCAAAAGAGAAGGAGAAGGAAGAAGAATATGTGTTTGGATCTAAATCTTTCGATCCAGATGATATTCGGTCAGTATTAAATGAAGGTGATATGAAGAAGGTTGGTGAAATGTGGTGTGCCTGCCCTCTGGTAGATAGGCTTAGAATTGATGATGCTTTGGTTGATTACCTGCTCAAGAAGGGTATTACTATTTTAGATGTTTTTGACTCATTATCAGATGATCTAGTAGAAGTTGTTGGAGAAATAATTTTTCTGGAAGGACCTAAAGGACATAAGTTTGAAGATATAATTGAGAGAAGATGTGTCAAAGCTAAACAAAATTTATCTAAACATATTGGTGAGACAAGAGAATGCATTAATGAGATGTCTAGAATCTACAAGTATTGCCTCTGGTGGCACAACTATTGAAAATTTTAGAAGTAGAATTGAATCCATTAAATCTAAGATGAATAATAATGGAAAGAGTTTTGTTTTCTTCAAATAAAAATATGGAAAATAGAGAATAAGAGTTGGTGAGTTGTAAATGAAGCTGTTGATTGTTCAAAAATAGAGGGAAGACTTGGTTAGAACTTTTTGGTTGGTCAAAGAAATTGTTGAGGTCCAATTGGATCATCTCTCTGGAATACTTTTTGATGTAGAAAATTATGAATGATAGTGCCTGTCTTTGAAATGGTCATCCTCATTTACACTGTTGACTTTTTTGGATAGTATGAGTGTGAGATAGGTTTTTGCAGTGCTAGCTTGGAAGAGGATTCTTCCAACTATGAGAGAAAGGTACAAGAATTTTTTTTAGGTGAAAACTGTTGTCTTTACTTAAGTTTTTGAATGTTCAAATTTTGGCCCTTTTCCTTTGATGGAAAAAAGGGGAGAAAAATGAAAATAAAAACAAAAAAAAGAAGAATAATTGAATTGCTAAACAAAGGGGGAGTTTTGGAATTTGTAGCTTTGAGTTGGATTTTTTGGAGTTTTGTGTTTTTGAGTTTTTTTTGTTTTGCCATCAATGCCAAAGGGGGAGATTGTTGAGAAGTCATTGAGATGATTTAGCATTGTTGTCATTGATGTCAAAACCTTGGATTTGAAAGGTTGTACTCTAGATGATATACACAAATTATCTATTCTATAATGTTGTGTAGTATGGATGGTATCATTGATCTAGATATAGTAGTACTTCTTTTTGGGACATCTGTGGAAGCCAATTAATGCATAATATTGAAGAATAATCCTTTGATGATGGTTGTTGTACTCAAAGCTTACTCTGGGTAACCTTGCTATCTGAAACTTCATGTAGCATGTTACAATTTTTGGTATGTTTGATTGTGTTTTTGCAGCTAGTACTAAAATTGATGTTAATCAAGATTTCGTCTTGGTTGTGGTGTTCCCATCGAATCTAGAATATATCTCATGTAATTCAAATGTGTTATCTTCTGGTGATTATGCTATCTTATGTATGACCTATTTTTGGTCCCTTGGTAATATGGTAAGAAGATCTTTATGTGTGACCTATCTTTTGGGTCTGGTGCTAGCATGCAAGGCCTTATTGAATATTTTAAGGTTGGTCCTTATGTAGACATGTTTAATGGTGATCTAAATTCAAATGATGTTTGGCCAGCTTAGACGACTAAGAAAAGATATTATATGGTTGAGTTAATTATGTTCTATGGGTATACATGCATATATAGAGAGAATTTTTTTTGGTTGAAGATAGAGAACATATGTGATATGTGCAAATAGTGATAAGGGTGCGAAGGGTTGAGCGACAAGGATTAGAGAAGGAAGTGACAGGAAGTGTCAAGAGGAAGCAATCTATATTGCAATGATTGTGTGAAGAAGGTGTGCAAAATATTCTTAACTAGATCTTCTACAGATAGAGATTGTGCTCTTAATCAAAACTAAATTCATGCATATGTAGATGCAACTTCATCAGTTCACTTTTTTCACTTAGACTATTTGTAATCAGTGTTTTTGTATCAGGTAGCCCACTGACAGTGAGCCACCCTATAGTGAGAAACTTGGCAGTGAGCCTTTGTAAAAATCACCTTAACTAGTATTTTATAATTGAGAATTAGCATTCTCCATGGTTTTTCCCATCTTGGGTTTCCATGTAATTTATTGTATTCATGGTGTTGTTTGGTGCTTGCATGTTCATGTTTGTTTTAATTGATGTATGAATGGTTTATGATTTCTCTAGATTAAGTAAAGAAATCAAATTTTTTTTTGGATAACTGATTCACCCCCCTCTCAGTTATCCAGACTGTTCAACAATATCTTCATCCAAACAAGATGGATCTTACTTTTTTGATATACTCTTTTCATTGATGTGCATCATGTTTTGATCTATCTCAATTGGATAGCTGCAATCTCTATTTTGAGAAACCATATATTTTGTATAATCACATTGGGATCTTTCAACAATATTTATCCAATCAAGTACCTAGTAAAAATTATGAGACTTCAACTCCTTTGGCAAGGTACTTAGCCCAGGCTCATAGATTTCACAAAATAGATCAATGCATATTGAATCCTTAGGTCTGACATTTTTAGGGACCTCCAACAAGGCATCTAAAAAACTTGAGAAAAAATCATAGGGTGATTCTCCCTTGTGTCTTTTCATTTCATACAATCTTTGAACAAAATAAATTTGATCAACATTGCTCACATTTTTTTGATGTTCAACTTGGAGCTTACTATGGTCAACTTATTGTGATCCATGAACTCTATTTGCATGAAGTGTGCTAGGACAATAAACACTTGCAGCCATATGTCCTTTCATCATTGAATATTTTAAATTATTTTTAATATCTATGGAAATTTGATATGCGTGATGAAAATGTGTGGGTTCTTTATCTCTTAACCAATATCTCATCTCTTCGTCAAATGCACCTAAATATACCACCAAACACGCTGCATCATTTGGTCTTAAATTTTTTGGAATGTCCCTTATTGCCTTTGTAAATTTGAGATTAAAAGCTAGGACTAGCTCCTCTTCATCTTTCTCAATGCTCATAAATTTTTGTTTCCTTGAAATGGGATTAACCCTTTCACCAAATTACTCCATGAATACTACTTTAAATTCCTCCCAGGAGTAGATAGAGGATACTGGTAAATAAGACAACCAATCTCTTGCATATCCTTTTAGATACTAAACAAAAAGATTCATAACAACATCCTCACAATCGATTTCATAGTCTCCTATCACATCTACAAACTCTTGCAGATGCCTACTTATTGATTTAGACTTCTCAGTATTGAATCTTGGTATCTTATCTATGATTTTAGATGGTATGACATTTGAGAAACCACAAATGCCACTAAAATTTATGGCTCTATATCTTTCAGTACTAAAATTTCCTTCACAACCTAGTTGGGGCTGATCAGAAACCATGGTTGCACTAGGAACCATACCAAGATGCATATATTGATGCATTTTCTTACACCTTTGCAAGTTTTGTCAGATCAACCTTGCAGTTACATAGGGAAACTTAAACTCCCTTTGCAACATGATCTCAAGAATTTACAATACAAAATTTCCATCTCTACTTGCTTAATATCCTCAAATGAGCAAAGCTTAAGGATAAACATACTTCTTCATCATAATACAGAAACTTCAAATTACACCTTAGAATTATGTAAAATTACTACTACTATTCCCTTTCTTAGTGCTATTTCACCTAATAGGGAACCATCTATCATCTTAAGTCTTGAAGACTTCTCATAAACTTCTTTCAAACACAATAATACCTTATTTTTATTTATGAGAATACCTAGAAACTTGTAGCAACTATTAACCTTTCTTCCTAGTTTAAAATCTTTGTAAATCTGAAACTTTCTTCACATCTTCATTAGGTTCTTTAGACAGAGTCATCACCTCTCTTTACAAAGGATTGAACTTCAAGTAGTATGAAGTCTTTCAAAGATAAAACTCATTATGGGTCTTCTCCAACAACAAAGTCATACATAAATTCTTTGAACTTTGCTACAACAAAACCTCTTCCATGTCCAAGAAATTCTCATCATCTGAACTAGATGTTCAGACTCTACCAAATGCTTGACTTTGTAATATGATAGTCTGCAACTAGAGATTTAGAGTTCTCCTCAATGGAGTCACCAATTATAGTGGTGATTTTTTAGGAACCAAACTTAATCTCAACCCTTACCTATGGATCTACAAAAACCCAATACTCAACAAGGGTGAGGATTGGGCAAAAAAAATTAAGGATTCTTAGGCCCTTACTCCTACTCTTCGAGCTCTGTGAAACCCAAGAGGGTAACCCTTATCGTGCTCATGTGATCATCCTTGATTAAGAACACATCCACACATAGATAAATTCCTATAAGGTGAAAATAGACAAAATTCATCAAAGATTTGGTTGACCTTTAAACAAACAACTGTTTATTGCAAGGAATGAGGTGGTACTTTAGATTGGTCCATTGTAGTTGAAAGTATTTCAAATGATTTTCATTCTCATTCCAATCCCTTGGTTAGGTATATGAATAACTCATTCATCTTTAGAATAACATAATGAAAAGACCAATGCCTCATTTTGGGAAAATGGATTGATACATGTAATAACCACTAATACATTAGAAATTTAACCCAATCATTGGTGGAATATTGGTATACTACCTTGCAGTACTCAACTCACTGTGCCTAAAACACAACTACTTATCGATCCTATGCCCTTTCCTCACAAACCTATGACCTTATTTTAGAATTTAATCTATTCTTTGAATTGAAGCAGAAATAAACTCACTCATTCAATTAAAACAACTGAAGACAAACAAAAGGATAATTAACCACTTCATTCATAATTTGAGAGAGAATTACATAGGAGAGCATATGTTTCAGAATTGATATTTTCTTCTATAACTATTGGTATTATAAAACTATTTTAAGATCATTACATTATAACTCATACCCTTGATTCCTCACTAACTTATTCACCAGTGCAAGTATTTACAATCTGCTCCTTCATGAGCTTCATTTTTCTACTTAGACCATTTTGAGACCTGAAATTCAAACCCTTGTAACCAACCATGAAATCCCTTTTATTGAATAAGGGAACAACAAGCAACTGACTTAATTAGAGTTACATTTCATTTGCATTTCAATGCTAATTTCACTTGAACTTGACATATTTCCCCAAAAAGTTACATGTAATCATTTTCAAATTAGGGAGAAGCAAAATTTCACACAATTCTTCGAAGGAGGAGAGCAAGCCCACCAAAAAGCATCTGTATTCATTGTAGCAGCTTCCAAACCCCACATCCACATTGACAAAAAGATTCTCCATCATACTAGAAAGAAGGGCTCCAATTTTGCACTAAGGACAAAACCAAACATATACTGAGAAGGACAAAGGTGCCACCAAGGCAATGTTATCATCACAAAACAAAACCAAGACCAAGAAGCAATCCTGCTCAATTAGCACCAAAGTATGCATGCCCACTCTAGGTCTTTGTAGAAACTAGAGAAACCACCACTTCATCTTCATCGAAGTCCATCGGATTTTCCATGGTAAGCAAGTACTGGCAGTAGCTTGAATCTATTTAAACCTCACTTTACAAGGGACTATCAAGGATTTCAATGGGAGAATTATATCATCCCATGTAGGCTTGGTGATACTTATTCCTCCTTTTTACTTCCATCACAGATTCCACCTACTCCCTCTCTTTGGACTTGGCTGAATCACCCAAAAAACCTTGTTCCTCAGATGGTAAGTGCTCTCAACACCACCTTGCACAAATTTCTTGGCATAGGCACTCCTCTTGCCCTTTCCTTTTGGAGTTGCAAGAAATCTAGGTGTGCCTTGTTCACTCTCAAGGATATTGCTATGAAAATCGAGCAAGCTAAGCCTCTTAAACCTTATGACTATGGAGGTAGATGCATTTGGTTTACTCATCTTTAGAAAAGACAACTTCGAAAACCTGGGAAATAAAACCTACTACCCCTGCAATCCCTTGATATAGTCATTCATGTCACCTTCACTTGGGCTTAAGCATCTAATAGAAACTATCTAGAAAATATGATCACCACCTCCAATTTATCAAACATCTTGAGCATGCCAACCATTAATGCTCAAGGGAAGCTAGCATGAGCGAGAAAATGATCAACAATTGGATTTCAAATCACAACCATTAATCTACCATATGCTTCAACATTTGTTTATCATCATCAATCATTATAGAAAATCAATCATTTGCATGCCTCAGGATCAGTTTTGGGTAATATTGTAAGTGTCTTCTACCATTACTACTTGCTTGCATGAAGCAAAATGACTATCATGTCCATATCCTAATTTTAAATGACAGTCATTGATCTCTATTTGAGATCGTGTGTTGAACAACTTAGATCAAGTCAATCAAATTTGAATTTCCATCACCATTGTTCACCAATCCATTAGCCCATTAAATTTTTCCAACAGGAGGCCAACTCACTCATTTCATGGGCTCTACCATCCTTTTCAAAGAGAAGTAAGAGATACATGTTTCGTTAGCCTACTAAGCCCGCTGCTTTTCATAAAACATTATTTTAATCCCATGAGGTTGGTGGGGAATGACCAGGATGAAATCACAACAAGAGATCTTGACTATCGATTCAAAGCTCACAATGCCAAACAAGTTAATAGGAACCGAGCCCCACCTCGTTGATGTTGACATGCATCAACAACCCACTGACCCCGTGACATTTTAGAAAATAATATTTTATTCTCGTGGGGTGAGCGGGGAATGGTTGAGATTAAATCTCAACACTACATCTTGATCATTCATTTAAAATCTTAAAGCGCTAGGAAAAATAGTGGAGACCGGGTCCCACACCTATAGTGGTACACATTTTAGTAGCTCGCTAACCCCGTTGCTTTTAATAAAGCATTATTTTAATCCTGCTAGGTTGGTGGAGAGTGGCCAGGATTTAATCTCTAGACCCAACAACCAGCAATTTGCACATGCATAAATTTAGTTCTAAAAAGGGGACCCAACTAGGCCAACGAGACTAAGACCCTTGGGAATTCATGACTTAAGACATAAGTCATTGAAGATGAAAATGTCCACCTGACTTAGGAAATATTAAAATGATGGGGAAATATTTGGTGGCCGATGAGAATAGACCAAGGGGTTAGTAATAACAATGATTTTGATGGCTCAGGTTGTAACTCAAGTGATCAATGATTGGGTGTAACAAGTCAACATATGATTAAAATGCCCAAGGGTTCAAGAGCATAAATTTGAAATGAGGGTTTTCTAACCAAAACCCTAAACCCTACCCTTGGACACATAGGCAATAACTCAGGACAAAGTAAAGAACCAACTCAAATTTTAGCAAAAGTTTAGAAGCTCTACCACTTTGAAATATAAAATATTTGCTTGAATTAAAATGAATACACCAAAATAAGCATTTAACATGGTTATCAAACATCAAACCCTTTTGAATTATTGTGAATACTTTGAAAAGAGCCCTACATTTGCACTCCTTAAGGATATCTTAAAACAATATCCCTCAAGATTTTTGAATATTTAGGCTTACATTTCAAGTCACACTAAGAATGAAGTCAACATTGGAAACTATGACTTTAGCATTTCACCTTCCACAAACTTTTAGATTTTGTAAAAAGAAACATGCTTAAAGTTAGACATTTAGGGTCAAATAGTTTTGATTATTGTGTTTCATGATATCACTTGCCAAAATTCTCAAATATGATCAAAATAAGACATCAAATCTACAAATTTGTTCAAACTACTACTAAACACATAAACTAGAAAAAAAACTTGCACATAAAACTATTATTGCTACTATTTTTTCCACTTCTAACTTAAGAATACCATAATTGATCTTAAACATGTTGCTTTTTCTCTCTGGATTTCGATAGCCTATGTCAAAATCCTACCGCTTTTGCAAAATAGAATGCACTTGACATAAAGCTACCACATTTGATCTTATAATTGTCACACTTGACCTATTGTTTTCACCATAGTCGACCAAAATCTAGCTGCTTTTGACCAGAAATGTTGTTTTTTCTTGCACTAATCACCATTAGGAAAATCTAAATAGAGGACACTTTTGAAAAATATAACAACAATTGAATTTAATCCTACTGTACTTGACATATTTTCTTGGTCGTAGTTGACTAAAATCTGCCCGCTTTTGATCAATACTGTCACTTTTGCCTACATAATTCACTAGAAATAAAATTACACACAAAGGCCACTTTTGACAAAACT
Source organism: Sequoiadendron giganteum (assembly GCA_007115665.2). NCBI lineage: Eukaryota > Viridiplantae > Streptophyta > Pinopsida > Cupressales > Cupressaceae > Sequoiadendron > Sequoiadendron giganteum. The sequence goes on along the minus strand of CM021103.1, from coordinate 271,894,057 downwards.
TATTGTATATGCCTTTCATATTTGGCTACAGTGAACCAAAATCTGGTCGCTTTTGACATAGATTACTACTACTATCCTAAAATCACCACTTTTTCTTTGTTTTCTGGTGAAAATCAAAAGACTCTGTTGAACAAGGCAACTAAGAGGGGGGTGAATTAGTTGTCACAAATTTTAACCTTACTAAAAATTAGATCAATCACAAATTCTTTACTCTGCTAATATGATTAATCATTAAATGAAAAGGTAGAAACTGAAAAAACATCACACATACACAATAACACTATATTTACATGGAAAACCCAATAAGGGGAAAACCACGATGATAATTAGCTCACAATATAGATAATATCAAAACTATCTAGATCAAGACTCACTGTCCAACAAGGGTTAACCACCTGGAGGGCTCACTGCCACATAATTAGAAAGAAGATAGAAGAGAATTTTTATAGAGAGAAAAATAATCTCAATGAAATAGATATTTCCACCACAATTCATTCACACACTTGTAGACATGCATGGATGATAGAGGACACCTTCATCTCACTACTTTTGTAAACTCAACAATTATATTTTGCACTTATCTACCCAAAATCACATCACATACACACCGTTTCACATCTATCTCACATCTATCTTGATTGCATTCATCTTTCACAAACATCTCAACTTGTATTTATACCATCTTTAACTTTGAAACATATCCAAAGTTGGCCACACACCATTTGCATGTACAAATTTAAATTAGGTTAGTGCCAAAACATTCTAGTGTGGAGTTAGAATGAGGGTGACCAAAACACATGCTTCAACATGCTTTTCTAAGCTTTGGAAGTAGTGCTAAACACAAGGTCAGCCAAACCATTGTAAAACACATAAATCAATTAAGCACACAAAACCTTAACATGATCCAATATTTCTAGATAACAAAATTAACTTGAAAACGTTCCTTGTAGATTATCTTGAAAATTGCAAGTCATAAGACTCAAACAAGAAGATATCCGGAGCAACTACATTTCCCCTAAGCCTTAACTAAATACACTGAAATACACAATTCACAACTGGTGAACATAACTTGCACTGTACAATGATCGAAAACCCCAAAATCTAGACATAGAGACTTCCAACAACCATGATCAACATATCTTAACCACACAAACATAGGAGCAAATCTCAGAGCAACCACTGAATACCTGCAACCTTTCTTCATAACAATTTTCTCAATGTCCTCAACATATACAACCAATAACCATTATCCATGACATCAATGACAATAAAAACCACTTGAGAACCAGTTAATCGGTTGACATCAATGACAACACCTTAATAATTGCTTTATACTTGCAACAAACTCATCTAAAATTGGTTACAAATCTTGTGAGAACAAAAATAGTTAGAATCATAAAACACATCATAAATCACATTAGTCCATCATCCATTTGCGAAAAAAAACACTCCAACCTACTTATAGGATTCAAAATCAAAACAAACAACTTGGATTATTCCTTCACTCAAACTTCTAATATATCAACATTTAATTGAACCTCAAGGCTAGTTCAAGTAGATTTCCTACAACATATCCTCTAGAAAAATGAAGTGAAATATCAATCCAAGTCCTTTAACATTTTGTCTGAAAAATAGCTTCATTTATCAAACATCATTCACTTTATGACCATTTGGTCTCCTACTGCTCTATTTCAACAACCGAATCTTATGGCACCTATCATATAACCAAGTCTCACACAAATTGAATATGAACAAGCAAACATCATTAGTAATTTGAGAAGTTTCATATTTGAGAGAAACAAAACACCAAACTAGTGGAGAAACACAACTAATATCCTAGATAAAGAGGAATGAAAAGATGAACTTGTAGCCAAAAGGCCTGTATTACCATCTTCTACATGGCAATAGATACCATACTTTCAAAAACAAAAAATCCCAAAACACTCAAAAAATAGAAAACCCTAAAAGCAAATCATTCTTTTATTCCATAATTAGAAATCACCAACTTACACAAAATCTTGATGCTTGTTTATGACAACCACATGATCACAACATAGAAAAAAAAATGGAAGAAAACAAAATTAGCATTAGTATGCCCCCAGAAAACAACACCAATGAAAAAAGTGACCCATGGGGTTATAGACCAAGTGACCTTGTAACTCCTCAAAAGGAACCCACATTTAAGGCAACAACAAACCAACCACTAAGTGAGGAGGAGGTAATCCATAGACAACAAGAAATTATGTATAATTCCAACCAAAACCCAAAGAAAGTGGTCACAAAATTAGTGGATAGTGAGGAAGAATTAGATGAGGAAGAATTCTTTCAAAACTCCAACAATCCCAAGGTACTTAAATTGATACAAAAACTCCTAGGAAAGGATCCAAATACTTCATAAAATTAGCACAAAGTGGTGCTAAGCCTCCTATAAAATTGGCGTGGAAGGAATTAAGGATCCTAACCTCATTCCCTTAGGGGATAACTCAGTTGTGAGAAAAATACCCAAACCAATGGAGATTCTGAACATGCCACCAATCTTCTCATATAGCAATGATCAACCTAAACAACAACCAATGAACAACCCTTTGTTTAGGAAACCATCCCAAATCAAGCAAATAGAAATGGCCTAGCAATATCAAGGAGGTCCACCTCAATACATGCCACAAGGTAACAACCCCCACAAGGACAATACATACCATAAAATGCATCATATATTGATCCTTCAACCAACATACCAATCCAAAAAGGTGTACCAACAACGCACTATTGGGGTAACCTTCAATACAATTCATCCCAAAAAAAAGGTGTACCACCAACGCACTATCAAGGCAACCTTGAAAATAATTTGTACCAACAACAAGGTGTACCACCAATGCACTATTAGGGTAACCTTAATTACAATTCATCCCAACAACAAGGTGTATCACCAATGTAATACCAAGGTAACCTTCAAAATAATTCATCCCAACAACAAGGTGTACCAGCAACACACTACAAGGGTACCCTTCAATGGAATCAACCACAACAAAGTATACCACCAACACACTATCAAGGTACCCCTTTTCAACAAAATCAACAAGGACTTAATCCTCCTTCCCCACAAGGACTTAACCCTCCTTACAATCAACAAGGACTTAACCCTCCTTCCCCACAACAAGAACTTAACCCTCCTTACATTCAACAAGGACCTAACCCTCCTTCCACACAACAAGGAATTAATCCTCCTTACCTTTAACAAGGACTTAGCCATCCTTACAATCAACAAGGAATTTACCCTCCTTACAATCAACAAGGACTTAATCCTCCTTTTGTATAATAAGGAATTAACCCTCCTTTCACCCCACATGGTTACCAAGGTCCTATTCCTCCACAATACCCAACCTATGACCAAACAAACATTGTGGGACAACAAGGCTACTATGCACAAGGTCCACAAATAAATGTACCAAACACAAAGGTAGGCATGCAACTACAAGCCCTATATCAAAAGATATTGGACATCCAGATTGGAAAACCTAAGAAGATCTACAATCTACAGGATATATGTTTTTTCCCTTTTGATTTCTCTATTACTATGCTTCCCTTTCCTAAAAATTTTGAAATACCAAAGTTTGACAAGTACAAGGGAAAGGGAGTTCCAATAGAACATGTGTGATATTTATCGGTGGCTTTCATGGAAGTGCAAAATAATTATTCTTACCTAATGATACTTTTTCCACGTAGTCTTAGTAGTCACACTATGGAATGGTTCTCCCATCTGCCATCAAGTATTAGGAGTTTTGATTAATTAACCAATAGGTTTTTGAACCACTTCTTGTTCAACATAGAACAAGATGTCACCATCACTAACCTCTACAAAATTAAACAAAGCCAAGGAGAATCCCTTACATCCTACCTACAAAGATGGAGACATAAAGCTAGTAGGTGCAAGTGGCCTATTCCCAATAAAGAACTAGTGGATATATTTGTTTCAAATGTCCAAGAAGAAATAAATTAAAAACTCACCATGTTGTGCCCCAATAACTTAGAAGATACTATTGAAAATGGACTACACATTGAAAGAGTTCTCATAGAAAGGGGAGTGATTAGACTAAACAATTCAAAAGACAACCCTTCTAGTTCAAATGACAAACCTAAGATTTGGGCCAAAAAAAAAATGTTACCAATGATGGAGTAGTTGATGCTAGAGCTGTATGTAATGTGAAAAATCCCAATGGAATGCAAAACAAACCCCAAGTTGCACAAAAAAGCTACTCTCCCAACAACGTACAAAAAAATCAACTTAGTTATCCCCAAAATAATCAATTGGATAACCAATGGATAAATTAGGGAGAGAAACAAAAACAATATGACCAACTAAGGAGGAAATTTACTCAATTAGGAGAAACACTTGAGACAATCATGTGAAAATTAGTTCAAGAAAACCTCATAAAATTCAAAAAATTCCCAAACTATGAAGAGCCAAGTTTTAAAACACCTTGGTACAATGAAATAGACTTATGTGAGTTCTACAAGAAATTCAGAAGGGACCATCAAGCTACTTGTATAGATAGGACTGGCAACAATAGAAATAAAATGTCAATTATTGAACCTTGAGCTATTATATAACCTTCCTCTAGGATTCCCATGGATTCATGCACTACAAGAGGTTCCTTCAACATTCCACTAGTGTCTAAAATTTCCTCACAAAGGAAAGGAGGTTATATTATATGCCAATCTTGAACCTTTCCACTATTGTGCAAAATTGGAGGAGAAATACAAAAAAATCCAATGAATACCTAGTAATCATATATCATTTCACTCCTTCTCATATGTCAACCCATCAACACTACCATCAACCTCAACTAAATCCCTATCAAGTGAGAAATCGAAATCCAATTCCAAGATTCAAGTACTTGACAAAGGTAACAAGAACTATCATTTCAATCAAGCCTTTTGCATTGGAATGCTTCCCCCAACACCAAAAGTTTATGGAGGTCCTAAGGAGATCAAACATGTTCAAGCAGTAAAAATGGTAGCTAAAATCATGATATTTACCAAGTGGGGAGATATTAAGGATGAGGAAATATTCAAAGAGGACCTTTCATCAATGATCTACAAAGAAGACCAAAAATAAGTAGAACAACTATGATCCCTTCTAATTGCAACTCATTCTAATTGATCCTATTAATAAAGGGTATTAGCTAGGTAAACAAATGGGTTACACTAAAAAAGGTGGCCTTGGGTGACATAAACAATGTAGATGGGAACCTATTATAGTGGAACAAAGAAAGAACATGGGACTAGGCTATGGTTCGATAGACATGGTAACTCCAAACACTGGACATACCTCTTTTGAGAAAGGAGCTCCTTCTACTAACGTTAAGACATCAGATATCTACCATCTTATAGACAATGATTTACCCATTAAGGAATTATTTGAAAGTTTTAGCATAATTATATTCCCTATCCAACCTAGCAAATCTACATTCAGAGACTATACTTATGAAACATACTCTAATGAGTATGAATGGGATTTTCTTTCCTTTGTCACCTCTAGCAAAAATGACCTAGATACCCAATCGGAGAATGATGTCATAGCCATATTGACCATTTCAACAAATTTCATAAGCTTTGTAGATAATGATGACAACCTACCCATTTGCTACCCACAATTAATAGATTGGAACCAACAATACCATACACCTATTTTGGATCAATTCCAAAACGATGAAGCTATTGCAGTTTATGGGACTTTGAACCGATATACCATAAAGAGATCATAAAGAAAGGTTTGTCATGGAACTCGAACATGAAACATATTTCGGAGGGGAGATTGCATCCTCTAGTTGCAAATTTGGAAAATAAAATGTAAAAATCAAAATGAGACCCCCTAGGCAAAACCATGATGTGGCTCTATCAGATCCTAAAAGAGAAAAGTAAAGGATGAATCTAAGGGTGAAAGCCTCTCTGAGGCACCTAAAGATGAAGGATTCAATCTCCCTATTTTTGAATATCAAGAGAAGTCAACACTCCTAGTTGAAGAACTTGAACCTATGAATGTTGGCACAACAAAAACACCTAAGATCACATATCATGTAGTGACACTTGATCCTAAAGAGAAAGTGAACTTATCAACATTCATCAATGAAAGGAAGATAAACTTTGCATGGACACATGTAGACATGCCAGGGCTAGATTTAGCATTGGTTGTGCACCATTTAGCCATGTTTCTTGGAGCTAAACCCATCAAGCAAAAGCTACAAAAGCTGCATCCCCAAATAACACTTTTGGTAAAATTAGAACTAAAGAAATGGATAGATGTAGGCTTCATCAGACCAATTGATTATTCGAAATGGATATCGAACCTAGCACCAGTATCAAAGCCCACTAGGGGCATAAGAATTTGCATGAGCTTTTGATATCTAAACAAGGCTTTCCCAAAAGATAACTTCCCTCTTTCAAGTATTGATATGATCATAGACCTAACTACAAGATATGAAATGTTGCCACTAATGGATGGATTCTTCATATATAATCAAATTAGGATATCCCCTGGCAATCAACATGAAACAACATTCACTTGTGCATGGTGGACCTTCTACTGGAATGCCATGCTATTTGGTCTAAAGAATGTAGGAGTGACCTATCAGCAAGAAATGACTACAATATTTCATGATGTGTTGTATATAACTATGAAATATTATGTGGATGGCATAGTATCAAAGTCCATCAAAAGAGAAGACCACTTGACCAACCTTGCAAAGGTTTTTGATAGACTCGAATAGTATAACTTGAGGCTCAATCCAAAAAAGTATGTATTTAGAGTAACATATGGGAAACTACTAGGATACATAGTGTCAAGAAGAGACATCGAAGTAGATCCCACAAAAGTAAAATCCATATTAGAAATTCCTCCTCTGAAGACATTGAAGCACTTGAGAAGTATACAGGGAAAACTATAGTCTATCAAAAAATTCATCACGTAGTTGGGAGACAAGTGTCACTCATTCACCCATATACTTCACAAAGACATCACATTCAAGTGGGACGATAGATGTGATCAAGCATTGAAACAAGTCAAGGAGTATCTAATCATACCTCCAATATTAATGCCACCAATTCTAGATAAAGAAATGATACTCTATGTATCTAAAATACAAGCAACATTAGGATCTCTCTTAGCATAGCTAGATGATAACAACAAGGAAAGAGTGGTCTACTACATTAGCTGAAAATTGGTGGGCTACAAATTGAACTATTCACCCATAGAAAGAGTATGTCTCTTTATCATCTTTGTGGCACATAAGTTGAGACACTATATCTTGAATAGACGAGTAAAGCTAATCTCAAAAGAAGATCCACTAAAGTACCTATTAGAAAAAGTAGCTCTGATAGGCAGGATTGCTAAATGGGTGATGATATTAAGTGAGTTTGACATGAGTTTACATAGATAGAAAAGACATCAAAGGATAGATCATAGCAGATAAAATATCTAAAGAACCAATGGAAAATCACTAGCCTCTAATAAAATACTTCCTAGATGAAAGCATATCACTAACTGAACAAAAAAGTCGTTGGACCTTGTATTTTGATGGGTCCCACACTCAACACAACTCAGGAAAAGGTATCTTATTTCTCACACCACAGGGAGATAGTATACCTAAGGCTTACAAAATTACTTTCCCAGGCACAAATAACATCTCAAAGTATGAAGCACTAATCACAGGACTCAAAATAGCCATTAAATAGAGGATAAAAGAACTGTAGGTTTATGGAGACTCTCAACTAGTAATTAAACAAGTAAAGGATGAGTATCAAATGAAGGATGACAAGTTGCTGCCATATAAGAGAATGGTAGATAGTTTCAAACAATATTTTGTCACCATCATATTTGAAAAGGTTCCTTGGATCAACAACAGAGTAGCTGATGCTATGGAAATGATAGGTTTTCTCCTCGATATCCCACATAACATTTATAAGTACGAATTCCTTGTAGAGCAACTACTCGTACCAGCATTTGATATCCTAGAATTAGAACTAGCGTGTGTTGTTGTTGGTCCTAACTCAACATGGTACCATGATAAATTTGGCTATATCTAGCATGGTATCATAACCCCTCAGTTGACAACCACCCAAAATAAAACATTTGTCCATAGAACCACCTGATTTGTAGTACTAGGAGACACCTTATATCGTCAAAGTTTAGAGGGTATTTTACTTCGATGTCTTGACATAGAAGAAGCAAAAACCACCCTACAAGAGGTACACGGAGGTGTTGTTGTGTCCCAATCTAGTGGACCTAACCTAGCACAAAAATTACTAAGAACATGATACTATTTGTCTTACATGGAGCAAGTATATATTACCTACATAAGAAAATCTCACCAATTTCAATAGCATAGTGACCTCATTCACACACTAGCATAGGAGCTAAGACCTATCACAACACCATGCCTTTTTCATAGTGGGGATTAGAATTGGTAGGTAAGATCTCTCCCACTTCATCAAATGGGCATGAGTTCACTATTATCGCAACTGAGTACTTCACAAAGTGGATAGAAGCAATTCCATTAACCTACATCACTAATAAACAAATATCCAAGCTCATCTTGAATTATCGGATACATTGATATGGAATTCCCTAAACCATCATAACATGCAATGGGACCCCATTCAAGAACCCAGATATCAAAGGGATTTGTTCCAAGTTCTCAATCCAACATATATTCTCGATGACCTATTATCCCTAAGGAAACGGTCAAGCTAAACCATCTAATAAAACCATCCTAAAGATACTAAAAAAGACTATTAATGATGCTAGTCATGATTTGAATCTACAACTGAACCTAGCCCTATGGGCTTACCGAACCAATATTCATACAACTATAGGTGCCACACATTTCTCCTTGGTCTATGGATCTAAGGTTGTCTTACCTATTGAAGTTAAAATCCCCTGACTGTGAATATCACTAAAAGGCATGGTAATCAATAAAGAGTATCAACTATCCAGATTAAATGAGTTAGAACTCCAAGATGAAAGGTGTTTGAGCACATTAAACCATCTTCAATTTTATTAGAATCGACTCAAATAAAGCTACAATAAAAGGATAAAGAATAGAAATTTTTAGATTGGTGACTTGGTACTCAAAGAGAATCAAAAGGTATAGATGAATCCAGATGGAAAAGGTAAGTTTGAACCCAACTGGTTAGGCCATTCATCATTACAAAAATCTATGGTTTTGGATCTTATCAATTGGCTACTCCTGAAGGGGAACCTTTAGCCAAACTGCTGAATAACAACCATCTCAAAAAGTTTTATACTTAAACACATTAGAATACCCTAGGAAAATGGGTAAAAATTAAAAAAATCAAAAATAAAAAAGATAAGAAAGAAAAAAAATCAAAAAACAAGAAAATAGTAAAGATAAATAAAACATTCTTTAAGTGAAAACCACTTTTGTGGCACTTCTATAATAGGTACTATAGTGAAAACCTGAAAAACATGCACTACATTTAAATGAGACATGCACCGTTATCTATCAGTGCTATCTGAAGCATCCACCCATTCGTCCCATAATAAAATGTGCACACCAACCATGGATCGATAACTGATTTAGTGTTGAACATTGTTGCACCACCAACATCCATCTACCCTAGAGAAGATAGTCTTGTCTTGAAATGGGGGCAGCTTCCCAAAACTGGTCGTGGATTAGATCCTTGTACATCCCATCATGGTAAAAAACTATCAAAAATAAAAAACATCTAGAAAACAAACAAAATAAAAAATAAAGTCATAAAAAATCAAAATCCCAAAAAAATGTTATGCTTTGAGTCAACAATAGTCGAACTACATGGTCTTTGCATGTACAATGTAGGCAAGGCTTATCAACCCCAGAGGCCTTAGGTCAGTCCCCTTAGGTGTCTACCATACTTTCTTTCAACTTAGTCAAAAATTCAAAATTCAAAATTCAAAAACATTCATAAAATAGAAAAGGATAAAAAACATGTTATTATCAAACCAAGTGAACTACGAGCCTCTACGTGTATAACACAATAAAGTATTATTAGCCCCCAAGGCCCTAGGTTAGTCCCCCAAAACAAAAGCAAAAATTCAAATATCTTATCAAAATCCAAAAATATTCATAAAATTTCCCAAAAATAACAAAAAAACATCACATAAACTAAGAAAACCAAAAAGGTCCTACTTCCATCATCACCAAACATAATAAAATTCCATCCATAATAAAAAAATCATCACAATCACCCTTTGACAAATGCAAAAAACAAACAAAGAAAACATCAAAATAAAAAATTCCACAGTAAAGATCAAAAAAATTAGACAACTATCAAGTGGAAACAATGCCAAAGTGATAAGCTACCTATCTATTGAAAATTCACCAAAAACATCTTGAGATATGTCTTAATGGATCCAATCCTACAATAGAAATCATCAACACCAGATAACAGACTGAAACCTCAAAATAGATATGGCAAGTGATACTACAACATTGTTTATCTTTTTATAGTCTTATCTTTTTGATTTATCGTAATACCACTATCACCTAATTTTTCTTTCAACTCAATCAAGTAGAGATGGAACAAGATTTACAACTAAAGATAAAAGGTACACATAGAATTTATGCTAAATTTTTCTTCATTACATAAAAGATGCTATTAAGTGAACTTTCAATTTTATTATGCAAGTGTTTACAAAAGAAAAGATTGCACAAGTTTTGCATAAATTGTTGTCTTGTATTCATAATTACAAATGTATGGTGTCCCACACAAGCCATGGGAATGACTAATTCAATCTAATACAAAATTAAAATATACATTTGAAGAAAAATATGATCATATGAAAGGAATAGGGATCCATCATTTCCAAAATGAAGAACCCCAAGGTTGAACTGCTACATCTTCAACTACTTTCGATTGGTTGCTCCAAAAGTTGACTTGTTGCTATTTGAAATGCCTGCAAGGGATGAGAAAATTTGTGTTTGAGCTTGGGACCCATATTATTTGCATATACTATATCAAAAAATATATAATTTATTATCATAAAGCATTGAAATAGTTTTTGCAGCATCTTGGATATTAAAGAAGAAGCAGAGGAGTATCATCAATCGTCATGAAGCATAATTGGAAGTTTTTGGCTTCATTTTTTTATCTAACATGTTTGTTCACTATGCAGGTATAGGTGAAATTTTAATTGTTGGATTATTTAATTTTGACATTACAACATGTGGAGTAAAATGGGCTCCCACAAGGGTTGAGCCCAACATGTTGCCCTCTTGTGTTTTAAGAGGGATAAGACTGTAAAAGCATCATACTTGTCATCAATTGTGTAGGTACTTATCACTCATGAGAGTGAGTTGGTAGATCACTATCCTAAATGACAAATATCTACACAATTGATTCACCATGAGTAAGGAAGTAGTTTTACAAAGCCAACAATGACTAATAATTAATGAGCAGTCATTATGTGGATAGATCTCCATCATGGGGAAATAGTTCACAAAGTCTTGCACTTGTATTCACATCAAGGGTTAGCTTCATAATTTTCTTAAATATTCATAGTGGCAAAGGTATTCATGATTGGATGACTTCTAAGACATAGACATAAAATGTTTCAAAAGCATCAATAAATGTATTGTCATAGAGAAAACATGGTTTCCGTTTAGAAAAAAAGTAATACAAGTGCATAGGTTGCAGATTTAGCAAGTACATGAGACTTTATCACAATTACAATCATGATGCAATCAAAAGCCTTGTAGCTACAAGTAGTCATAGTAAGGAAGGTCACAAGAGTTCCAAGATTGAATCTCACAAGGATTTGATAGAAAATAGATTCTAAGTGTTTTCATAAAATCAAATGCCAGTGTGGTCATAAAAAGATAGAACCATAAAGGGAGCACCTAGAATACACATGGATGTTGAATCAAGAGATGTAGGTTTCTCCTCCTATATGGTCCCATGGAATAGAAGTGTGTATACCTATACATAAAGATGTCAGTGGAGATCTTTGCAAATTTTCTAGGGAGTTACAGTGCTTCATTAAATAGAATATCATGCAAGGAATAATCATATCAAGTTTAGGAATGAAATAAGGTGTAGTGTGCTTTCCAGTGAGAGGGTTTCAAAGCTTAACTCATATTTGTGCATCATGATGTTTTCCAAAATGAAGTAAGAGGGAGCTCGAGTTTTAAACAAAGAATAAGCCCTCATTTGTGCAAATAAATGAAAACCAATACAAATTCGAAGTCGTCGACATAAAAATATAGAGAAGCTTCTATATTTGCAAAAATATGAACCCAAAATGCTTCTACACAAAGAAAAATACATAGAAAAGAGAAAGCAATTTAATTTTATACAAAGGAAGGAAGCTTCTCTACCATTTTCCTCAGAAGGCCAAAATCTCAAGTAAAAGAAGAAATTTCAATAGAGGGTTTTTGAATTTTGTTTCAACAAATCATTCATAGTCATGGCCAGGAAAAGTGTGAGGCCGAGCCAAGGTATAGAGAAACTTCTTCATTTTTCCACAGAATGCATAGAGTGAAGCCACGACCTATGGTATTTTATTAAAATCTTCAAGATTTTTACATGAATAAGAGAATCGAAGCAAGGAGTGGAAATATATATAGAAAAGTACACCTTTTTTGTATCCTTGAAAAAGATACAAAGGAGTTGAGCATGAGAAAAGCATAGAGAAAAATAAAATTTGTTCATCTTTTTTGCATAATAAAGCTCAAAACAAGCATTTTATGCACAAAAAATGATTGAAAAAAGGAGATTGTATGGAAGCTTACCCATGTGAAATATGGTTGTATTTTGTATTTATACAAACTCCAAATTAAAAAAACATGGAAACACCCTCAAGTTGTAGACCAGAATGGCTCGATGGTTTCGAGAAAGATGCTTGAGGGATTTGTTTCTAACTATGAGTCAAAGGGATATGGTTGAGGATTTATTATTTTTCCAAGCATATAGGGGAGGTTGGAGGAAGTTGATGAAAAAGTGCCAAGAATATAGGGGTTGTTTTAACTTGGTTTTGGAGGGAATTGAGAGCATCTTGGAGAATTTTTTGGAGCCTTTATGATAGGTGAGGTTAAGGTTTGACCTTTTCTTCACCTTTGAGCCTTTTTGGAGTGGGTTTAGGGGCTAGATTTTAGGGTTTTTGGTTATGCACGACCAAGCGAGTTCATAGTCCCTATCTTTGTGCAACTTCTTGGAAAAGCATAAGTAACTTCAAACTTCATTTTTGAAGTTAGTTCTTATCAGTTTATTTTGTCTACATTGTTACTTTTGAAGTCCTTTTCAGCAGAAAATAGTATTTGTAACTCATTTTGGCATACATGTATAGTAGTTTACACCTTGGAGATCAATGAAGATAAGCAATTTTTCCTTCTTAATTTTTTGTTCTATTGTGTGCATTTGAATGATTGATGTAATTAATTGTGAATTTATCTCATTCCTTGTCTTTGTGTCTCATTAGTAGAACCTTTGTGTAGAAAGTATATGTATTTGCAAGTTATAAGTTGTGTTGAGATGCAAGTGATTTGAGCTGTGAAAATTATTTTTTCCTTCTAGGATTGTATGCATTATATCCTCCTTATGAAATATTGATGCAAAGGCATATAAGTTTTGAGTTGTGCATGTCAAGATTTGTAGTTTATTGAAACTATGTGTGTACGCAACTTTACAAGTTTTAGATAACATTTTGGTGCATCACCATAGGAATTAGTTTTCAGTTTGTGTTTCCTCCTTACTCTTTCCTTTGAAAAACATTAGAGTAGTTAATTAGGTGAGTACCATAAGAGCTAGCTTACTTTGGAGGTCCTTTTTTTCTTTAGGTAACCCACAACCTAGAAAAGTTCCAATGTTTCACCAATAGGCTGAGTTTACTCAACAAGGGCGCACTATTAGGAGATAACAGATTTTGGCACTCCTAATGGGACTGTGAACTAATTCTCAGTCCATTCTATACATTTTGTTACTACTATTTGGTGTGTATACAATAGTTTCAACCTTTTGGAGGCATTTTCTTTACACACCTGACGACTCTAGAAAGATTATTTGCTAGTTTCAAGCAAAAAAAGTGTTGATATGTTCTATAACCAATCAAATCATGAAAATGTTGCTCCTACACCTCCTTGCTATCTATACCAGATTAAACCAATAGCTAGTTTTAGTCAAAATACCTTTGCTACAGGAGGTTATCAACGGGTTCCATATTCTTGCCACCCTCCCACCCTTGCACAACCTTCCTAGCAACCTATCCATGCCTATAATCATTTACAAGAAGATCATTTCTCTTATAACCAACATGACTACTCTTTGAATCAACCTCAAGATGCTAAAAACATGAGTATCAAGGAGATAGCATTAGACTTGCAAAGGAAATTATAGGCTATCACAAAAGAGCAAGAGCATAGTATGCAATAGGAAGAGGTTGCTCATCAAGCTCATATTCATTAGAAGGAGGTGGAGGCACAAAGGTATGAATAGGAGATTCTTGCTAGATAGGTTGCAGCCAAAGAAGAGCAACTAAAACACCTTCTTTCACAACTCCCAAGGTATGAAATCGAATCAACTACTTGCATTTCTAGTTTTAAACTAGCTCCTCTTAGAACTATGATTCAACCTATGAAAGAGGAAGCTTTCAATTTTAAACACTCAAGTTTCATACAAGCTAAACCTCTTGAATCCTTTGAAAAATTTTCTATTTCCAAAGTTCCAAGTTTTAGAGCTCCTTCTCCATTACTAGATTTTAGACATGTGCAATTTTAGCCCCCTATCTCTCATTTGCAGCCCTTTCAAATCCCCTTACCAACTGAATCTAGCATGGACAACTATGATGAAATTTCCAAGTTGGAAGAGCATGTGTTAATAACCCCAAGCTTCAAGCAAATCACTTCTTCTCTTCCTCAAGAGTTATTGAAGCCTCTTATAATAGCCAATCCTCTATCAACACTCCCCAAAATATTTTGAGGAGCTTCCTAATCATTCCAAATAGGAGGAGGCCAAGATAGTAGTGAAACAAGAGTTTTTGTTTTCAATTCAAGACTCAAAACTGATTGAGAATCTTCGTCAAGTGAAAGGAACTTGTGGGGTCAGTTATGAGGAAGAAAAAAAAATGTCTACTATTTATGAGCCTATGAATGGCGTGAATAATAAAAAATAAAAAATTTTGCAAGTAGAAGTTGAGGGTGATCAATTGGAACAACAAGGTGTAGGGAAAATGGATGAGGATCATAAGGAAGAGTTGGATTTCTTATTTGATGAGTTGCCTTGTTTTATTGACAAGGATGAAGATTTGAAGAAAAATGAAGAGGTTGGAGCTCTTAGTGAGCTACTAGTTTGTAAAGGAAATCCCGAGTCCTAAATCTTAACTCTTGATGAATAAAACATAATTAGTCCCTCTATTCAGAAAAGCAAGGAAGAAATTGAAGAGGACACATTTTGGGATGAGTTGGGAGATTAAATACTCAAACTTGGACATAAAACCAACACCTTCCAAATAAGGGATTTATGAGAAATAACAAGAAAGTGAGGCAGCCATGATTCACAATCAGTCATAGGATTCAAGTCTTTTCAATCAGCAAGAAGATGTACTAGTTGTCCATGAACGACAAGCCAACAAGGGTAGTTCAACTTTTGTCATTTCAAGAGGATGCTCAATTAGGCATCTAGATTGGTTGGAAGTAAACAAGAAAAATCAGCCCCATGGAAATAATAATCTAGAGCATCAGAGAAGGTATCAAGTTAAGCACAACCAACCCACTTATTCACTTGATCACAGTTGGTTCTCCAATCAAGATAGGTGGCTAAGTGAATACATTTTATTTCTTGGAAAGGTGTTGCAATAGTTTGTTGGATATTTGATCTTTCTCCATCTCTTTTAGTTGACTCACAAGCATGGAAAGCATCCCAAGATGCTAAGAAAGGGTAGCTACTTTCAAGAACCAGTCAATGGTTTTGTTTAGGCAACCTGTTTCTTGATTAGTTTAGGATAGTATAGGGTGTTTTAGTAGTCTTTTTCCTCTAAGTGCTATTTTTCATAGTTAGTTAGTTAGTTTGATTCGAGTATTTTGGTAGGTGGAAAAATATTTTTATGTGTTATACATTGTTTTGGATGAATTACAATAGTATGCAAGAATGTTTCTGAAGTCTTTTCAAGTTTCCTTTTGACTCTATGCCCAATGGATAGGTTCAGTCAACTGGTCTAGGATGCTTAGTAGGAAAGCATTTATTTTATGTTGCCAAAAATGTCACCTAATTTTTCTTTTAGCTCAATTAGGTAGAGCTAAAACAACATTTGCAACTAAAGATAAAAGGCACACATAGAATTTCTAGTAAAGTTTTCTTCATTACATAAAAGATGCTGTCAAGTGAACTTTTAGTTTTATTATGAAAGTGTTTACAAAAGAAAATATTGCACAAGTTTTGCATAAAATGTTGTCTTGTATTCATAATTACAAATGTATGGTGTCCCACACAAGTCGTGGGAATGACTAATTCAATGCAATACAAAATTAAACTATAAATTTGAAGAAAAAGAAGAGCATATGAAAGGAATAGGGATCCATCATTGCCTGAATGAAAAACCCCAAAGTTGAACTACTGCATCTTCAACTCCTTTTGCTTGGTTGCTCGATAAGTTGACCTACTACTATTTGAAATTCCTGCAAGGGTTGAGAAAAATTGTGTTAGAGATCAAGACCCATATTCTTTGCATATACTATATCAAAAAATATATAATTTATTCTCATAAAGCATTGAAATAGTTTTTGCAGCATCTTGGATAATACATAGAAAAGAGAAAGCAATTTCATTTTCTACAAAGGAAGGAAACTTCTCTACCATTTTCCTCAGAAGGCTGAAATCTCAAGTAAAAGAAGCAAGTTCAACAAAGGGTTTTGGAAATTTGTTTCACCAAATCATTCATAGCCATGGCCAGGAAAAGTGTGAGGTCGAGCCAAGGTACAGAGAAACTTCTCATTTTTCCACAAAATGCATAGAGTGAAGCCACAACCTGTGGTTTTTTATTAAAATATTCAAGATTTTTACATGAATAAAAGCAAAGAAGCAAGGAGTGGAAATATATACAAGAAAGTAGGCATTTTTTGTATCCTTGCAAAATATAGATAGGAGCTGAGCATGAGAAAATCACAGAGAAAAACAAAATATGTTCATCTTTTCTGCATAATAGAGCTCAAAACAAGCATTTTATTCACAAAAAATGATTGAAAAAAGTAGATTGTATGCAAACAGAGGCTTACCCAAGTGAAATATTCCTATATTCCTATATTTATGCAACCTCCAAATGAAAAAGACATGGTGAAACCCTCAAGTTGTAGACCAAAATGGCTTGATGGTTTCCTAAAATATGCTATACAAAATGAAAAGTGGAGTAAGTGTTTGGCCGAGCTTTTGTCTTTAGGGTTTTCCAAAACCCTAAGTGGCCGACCTTGCATAGGCATTTTTGCCTTGTTTTTAAAAATTTTATCCATTGAATTAATATCTTGCATTGAGTCGTACCTAGTCACTAAGGGTGTCCGCTTTAAGACTTGTGTGTTTTGCAAAGTCTAGCTTTCAAAAACATAGGCTCAAAGTCAAATGTTATCCTTTTCCATAAATTTGTAACTTTTTTAAATATAAAACATTTATCAAAGTGGTGTGCTATAAACCACTTTATTAATGTTATTTAAATACAAAATAGTGAGGCATTTGTTTCTAAGTACGAGTCAAAGGGATATGGTTGAGCATTTATGGTTGTGCCAAGCATATAAGAGAGGTTGGAAGAAGTTGATAGACAAGTGCCAAGAATATAGGGGTTGTTTTGACTTGGTTTTGGAGGGAATTGAGAACATCTTGGAGTAGTTTTTGGAGACTTTATGATAGGTCAAGTCAAGGTTTGACCTTTTCTTTACCTTTGAGCCTTTTTGGAGTGGGTTTAGGGGCTAGATTTTAGGGTTTTTGGTTATTCACGACCAAGGGAGTTTGTAGTCTCTATCTTTGTGCAACTTCTTCACAAAGCATAAGTAACTTCAAACTTCATTTTTGGAGTTAGTTCTTATCATTTCATTTTGTCTACATTGTGACTTTTGAAGTCCTTTTCACTAGAAGACAGTATTTGTAACTCATTTTGGATAGACATGTATAACGGTTTACACCTTGGAGATCAATGAAGATAAGCAATTTTGCCTTCTTAATTTTTTGTTCTATTGTGTGCATTTTAATGATTGTGCAATTACTTGTGAAGTTATCTCATTCCTTGTCTTTTTGTCTCATTAGTAGCACCTTTGTGTAGGAAGTATATGTATTTGTGGGTTATAAGTTATGTTAAGATGTAAGTGATTCGAGTTGTAAAAAGTATTTTTTCCTTCTAGGATTGTATGCATTATATACTCCTTATGAAATATTGATGCAAAGGCATATACGTTTTGATTTTTTTATGTCAAGCTTTGTTGGCTATTGAAATTGTGTGTACAAGGAACTTTACAAGTTTTAGATAACATTTTGGTGCATCACCGTAGGAATTAGTTTTTCAGTTTATGTTTCCTCCTTACTCTTTCCTATATAAAACATTAGAGTAGTTAATTAGGTGAGTACCATAAGATCCAACTTACTCAATAGGTCCTTTCCGCTTTAGGTAACCCACAACCTATAAAATTTCCAATGTTTCACCAATAGGCTAGGTTTAGTCAGCAAGGGCGCACTATTAGAAGATAACAACCACATTCCAAAGATCTCTCGAGGATGTCCTTAAGGATTCAGAGAAGAAGGAATGGTGGTATTAATAGTCATTGTTAGTTTTTTTGTAAGATGTTTTTGTGATACTACCATGGTGAATACTTTCTTTGGTTTGTGTATGGAAGTTTTTTTGAGTTAAATCATGTAGCAGTTGCATGTTAGGTATTTCATACTTCTCTGTGTAATTGGTCCAAATTTTTTTAACATAACTCAATCATATATTCTAACAAGGTTTTTGTATGTCTTGTATGAGAAAGAATGTTCTTGTATACCAAGTCAAAGTCCATGCAATGGATACAAAGCTACATTGATTATTAATACCCTGGCACAACGTATCTATTGCTACATCAAAAAGGATTGTTAAAGATACAAAGCCTCTATGCAAAGAAAAAGTAACTCAATAGTAACTAACAACATCAAATTTATACCCATCATCCAAGTTTTCTTCTAACTAACAACTCCATCTTGCATCAAAATATTATTAGTACCACATCCATCCTGCATCCACAATTTCGTCAATACATATCATGAACGTATAAAGAAATAAAATTCATGTATCATATATAATCATCCATTGCATATATAAGATATCAACATCCATCATATACATTACAAAATATCATATAGATATATAGACCATCCATCCATCCACATCATATGCATACATCAGAAAAGTACAAAAATATAAGATTACATCATAATCATCTCATAAACACATAATGAAGCCGAATCAAAACATCTATATCTCATATATATCATCATTAAAAATGAGAATTTCAGGTACATCATCATATAAACATGTGTGATAATATAGTACAAAAAAATACATATATATGAGGCCTCAACTGGGCTGATGAATGTATGTACAAAATCATTTCTACAATATAAGTCTCTTAATAAACAACATAAAGATAAAGAACAAATAACTCCTACTACCCGACCAAAGGGGGAAATATCTGATGGTCATGGCTCTAGTGTGGAGAGGACTGTGGAATAACTATAGGATGATCAGGCTATCTCACTGATTGGTCATTGGAATCAGTTGCACTAGTGGCAGTGCTAGGCTCACAAAACCTCAAACATCTACATGCTCTCGGGATGAAAACCTCATACAAAGTCCTATAATAAGTAGCCTATCTCATATACTAGTCCCGCTCTACTCAGAGAGCATCTTGCTTTGTCCTAAGGGTATCCCTCTTAGTTGTAATGACCTGCACCTACACCTCGATGATAAGACGTCATGCAATCTTGGTGTCTCACTACTTCCTAAATCCATCCCTCTCCTACCTCATGGTGGTCTATCTCCGCAATCAAGGTAAAATATTGCACCTCTACGACCTATCATTACACTACCTTTGCATCTCTAGTAGTTATCAATTGAACTATTTGTGCTGCCACCACTGCATCACTTGTTGGTGGAGGAGGACCCAAAACTTGTGCCTAATATTTCTACATGTGATTTTCATGTACATCCTATTTCCCATCATTCCTAGCTCTATCAAGTTTCTCAACAACAATCTGAATTCACTATCTCTCCCCTCTATACCCAGTGATACCCTCTCTCCCAACAACTAGCACACCGCTTGTAGGATCTATAAAGTGGAGAGGAATTCACCTAGCCCACCACTAAATGTAGTATGGTGTGGTACCAATATTTGTGTCCAACTAGCCACCCCCATCTAAAGGGGAAAAGTTCTCTAAAATTTGCAACAATAGCATCATGATCATCCTATAAATCCCACACCTAAACCTCTCAGGTGGTCCTGCCAAACCGAGCCTGGTAATCATCCGCAAACCGGATCTGTCACTCACCAAACTAGTGCATAACCCTATCAGGTACATATCATTCTAACATAGAATGCACTCAACCAATCAACCATCTAGTAGGTCTACAAAATGGTAGCTGCTCCTAATCATTGAGCCAAGCATTGTAGTATAACCATGACATCCACATGAAACTAGGCATATCATCAATCACTCGATGCCAGTAATGAAGCTACCTAGGCCAGGTGTAATAAAAAAATCTTCATATCTATAAGTGTAAGGATCATCTAGATCCTAATCTAGAATGCCATCAAGTCTAGTAACTGGGATATGCTCCTAGGCCCACACATGTAGTAATGTAACTGTTGATGTGTGCTTTTACACTTCTCAACATAGATAAAACACAAGTGTAATGTCTCTCTTGAAAGGTAAAAATCTGCAAAAAAAATTCAGATAACTACCCCAAGGTCTCCCGAATGTCAGATCATGACTATGCATAAAAAAACTCAGTTGATGATGTGTGATTCACTGGTAATCACAAGGGGCCTTTATGGTTTAGAAAGCATGGAATTTATGGGTCTAGGATAAATTTTCAGAATTTTGGAAATGGTAAACAGTAACAACAAATTTATAATAGCAACCTAAGACTAATCTTGTTCATCAGATTTAGCACTATGATGATGTTGGAAACTTAAGTTTAATTCAGATTTAGAGAAAGAGAAAAAGATTTAAGGTTTAGAGAGAGTTATTCTAATTCTAAATCTATGAACAACAACAACAATAAATAGTGTTACAGTAGACAGACTCCCAGAACTAGATTTTTCTTAACGAAGAATGGTCTATAGTATCAAAAAATTAGTGCAATCTTCTAAGGTTCTTTGTAGATTTCCAGACTATAGAATTCACCCATCAAGCATGAACATACAATTGAACATGAGTGCAGTAAGTAAATAAGCTCAAACTAGCTTTACACAATAATTTATCATCAATAAATCACTAAAAGCATGAGCTAGAAGTGCATCAAATACTCTAACACAACCACCATTAAATCCAACCACTAACTAACAACCGAAAATGAAGCTTAACTAGTAAATATGTTGAATTGAAATGAAATGTGGAGGATGAATCATTCACACGTAAAGAGAAACACAAAGAAACCATCAATTTCCAATGCTTTTCTTATATTGTTGTAGAATGTCTTTTACAACTCATCTCGCTTTGAAAATGAGAGGACACCCCTATTTATAGTTTTCCAAAACCCAAATGAATGGCCAGGATTAATTCACAATGAATGGACCAGATTCATTTCAACTTAGGGTTTTCTCATCACCCAATACAAATACAAAATCTTACAATATAAAATTGGCTACTATTTGTCTTTTCCCCATTTTGCCTTTAAGCCAATTTTTTCTTGTAGCTAATTTTGTCATTTAGCTATGTTAACAAGTATTTGTCCTCTATTATTGGATTTCCAACCTCTTTTCACATTAAACAATAGTGGAAAAATTTCCCTATAATAGCTAAGAGCATTCTAAAAAAATGAACTTGTTGATATTGTAATCAATCATTCATAATTCTTCCATTAGCTCAACGTGTTTTTTTACACACGTAACCCTTGCTTGAATGATTTGATCTGACCCTGTGAAGGCTCACACAACAAAGTCCATAAAATCTAAAGTCAAAATATCCCTAGCTCCCTTCTCCATCTTCTTCAAGAATTCATGTTTTACTAATTCTTAATCCAATTCTTGAGCTGACATTTTAGCTCCGGTGAGCAACTCCAAGATTTCATCACACTCAGAAATTTTTTTGATGACAGAAGAAAAAAAATCTAGCTCACCAATTGATTTCTCCAAAACTCACTTTCAAAACTCAAAATTGAATAGTTGGGTTTCAAGAAGCCAATGGTCTTCCTTCAACAAAGCCAATTCTTGCTCCCAAATTTTTGCGAACAATTTTAGAATGCATTTCAACTTGGGGCACATCACATTGTATAAAGAAGGAAAATCCTTTGTGGCCTCTGCCTCTTTTGTGATTTCATCCTTCAAGATCAAAAAATGATTGTGCATTTCCACCCTGTGATGGATGGCCTTAGTGCCTATGTCAGTTACCCTCTTGAGCCAATCTGAAGTGGATTTGGTCCAAGTTCTCATTTTCTCCATTTTATTAATTTCATCCTTTGATAATAGGGCAGGCGCTAGTGATTCCACTAGAGCCTCTTCTCCGAATGCAATCCATTGTTGTATAAAGGTTTTCAATTCCACCACCTACACTATCAAATCTTCCTTCATGGCCTGAGCTTTGTCTAGTTGTTGTAGGATAATAGTGACAAACCCTTGAAAATCATCTATCTTTTGGGCTTGGGAAGCAGGGCCTAGATTGATGGTTTTTACTTGATAATCCCTCCCCTATATAGTGTTTACATCCTTATTTGCTACCAGAATTTCCACCTAGAATATGTGAGAACCCAACACATTTTTTGTAATGTGGGACCTCACCTTTGACTTCTTCTTCTCCCTTGTCTTGACTTGCACTCGAGCCAATATGGCTTCCAAGCGAGCCTTAGGATTTGGAAGCATAGGGGATTTTTCTCTTTAGTTTCTACTCCAGACAAGAGGGGACTTTTGTCTATTGGTCAAGGGATACAATTTTCACTTCATCATTTGTATCCCCTTGATCCTTTTGAGGCTCCTCCCCTTCATGCCTAGGAACATCCTCAATGTTCTTATTTTCTTTATCTTTCTCTTCTTGTATTATTATCTTTCCTTTATCAAGCCCAATGAATTTTACATTTCTTTCACTAGTATTTTCTTCCTCCTAGGGTAGCTCTTAATTTCCCTCATGCTTAATCTCAACGTCTTGAGCACATTCATCATTCTTCTTACCTATATCTTCCTCTTCTTTATTTTTTTCCTCTTTTAGAGGCACTTCTTTATCTTGGGAGCCCTCATCTTGGCCAGATTCTAGGAGTTTATCATCTTTATCCACACCTCCTTCTATCATGATATTAACCTTGGGGTTATCTCTTTCTTCCTCAGAGCGATGCTCCTCAAGACTTGTCTCTTTCTCACCACCCTCCTCACATTGGTCATCCTCAAGCTATTGGTCAAAGGTCTCCACATCATAATAAGTGTCAAAATTGATCATGTCCCCATCCTTGGGAATTTTTCGCCCTTCTCCATCTAAAGCAACTTCATCTAAATCAACAATCCTTATACCTTCATCAATATGTTCATGATAATCATCCTGATCTGAGTCTTTAGGATCCTCAGTGACATTAGCTATTTCTATAAGATTTTCCTCACTTAGTCTTTCCATCTCCTCACATATTTGTATGGTGGCCCCTATTTTGGGTGGCTTGGTAGTCAATGGAGGGACAGGTAATGAGGTGGCAAGTTGAGCCATAAAGAATTTTTCTTCAAGAGTTAAAATGGTTTGGGGTATGTTTTGTAAATAGGCAACAAAGGTTTGAGACAATGAGATAGGTTCCATAGAAATAGCAGGCATAAAAGGTGATAGGGTGGATAAATTTGGCAATGGAGGTAGCAACGAGGAAGATGATAGGAAAGATGTGGTTGAGGAGGAGGAATCAACCACAACCATATGTGTAGTAAGAGAAGCGGAGGTGAGGTGGATGGGGATGTCCATAGTGGGAGGGGATGATATGGGAAATGATGGTGGAGTGGAAGGAGATGGTGCAGCAGTAGTTGTTGGAAGTGGGGAAGAGGTATGTGGAGGTGATTGTGATTTTGCTTCTTCGTCAAGACATGAGGATATAAACCTAAGTGTATTTTCCTTGAAATGGACAATGCAAGGAGAACTATGTATGACTTTGATCCATTTGGAAGTGGGTATGTAGGAAGTCCTTGGATGAAGGATTCCCTTGTGACATCAAGTCCATAGGGGGGATAAATCCAAAAAATTTAAGTTATTACCAATTGTTTTTACCTTCTCTCTCTAGTAGGCTTCAGATGAGGCTAAAATGGGTATTAGATGGTTATGCAAAAGTTAAGAAAACCTGATAACTTGTATTTAATTCATAATGTGTTTTCTGAATAATAAGTTAAATGAATGAATGGATTTGACTACTTGTTAGTGGGTACATGATGGGTTGAGCTCATCTTATGCTGGTTCTAGGTGATTTCTTTTATGTGTTGTGAAAAGTAACCTTAGACTTATTAACTATGTAGGGATCCTAAATTAGATAATTGTGATCTTATTTTAACTTAGGAATCTATCTTCCAAATATAGTGGTAAGCATGAGTCAAGGAGTAATACTATGATGCTCAATATTGACAGTAGTCAAGGAGAAATACTATGATGCTCAAAATAGACAATAGTCAAGGAGCAATACTATGATGCTTGAGATTGATAGTAGTGAAGGAGCAATAGTATGATGCTTGAGATTGATAGTAGTCAAGGAACAATATTATGATGCTTGAGATTGATAGTAGTCAAGGAGAAATACTATGATGCTCAATATTGACAATAGTTGAAGAGCATATTATTCTAGAGATGGGAATCCTTGGTTTCTTAGTCATACCATGGACTGCAAGGAAGAGAATTTCTAATGATGAACAGGTTGGTAATATAGCTCTACCAACCTCATATTATAGTTTTGGCCTATCTTGATGTGGAAAATGGTATCTTATATTATCAGGGGTAGTTAAACCCTTGGGATCATGAAGTAATATGAACCTATGCATGATTGAGTGTTTTTATAAACTAACATCTCCTTAAGTACTTAAATAAATGGCTCAAGGTTGTGTACATTGATATATTGGTACCCTTGCTAGTGACAATATCAAGTACTATGGGATGCTTGATTGTTATCGTAGTAGGCTTATGTGATTATGAGTCAAGTAGTGGGTTGATGCATGCAATAGGTTACATCCATTTCCACTTTACCTATTATTCCATGTGTGAACATGTGATGCAGGATAAGTGCACAAAGTTGTGACACAATAAAGATGCCACTTTTGGTTTTTTACCCAAAATGACCATTTTGTGAGCTACAAATGGCTCAGATGATCGAGCCTAAGGCTTGGTCATCCCAATCCAAGTTTGGTGAGTGTCAAATATGATGAGCGGTAAATTTAATGCTTGCCAAATGTGAATGATGACTTTTTAGAATGCATTTTCTTTCTCTTTTTTTTTTTTTTGTCTTCATCTTTTTCTTTCTCTATTAGTGAAGCTATACATGAAATACACATTTAACATTTACATATGGACATTTAATTTCTTATACTTTAAGTTATATTTCATCTATATAGTTTTCTAGGATGTCTGAGAGTGGTTTCAAATCTCTTGGAGTTATAATGTAAATTATATTTTTTCAAAGATCTTATAATTTTTTAGACTATCAAATTTTAGTAATCAAGAGGTCAAATTTTAGTAATCAACAAGTTTTGTAATATGTCTCTCTCTCTCTCTATCTCTCATTGTTCATCATTTATGCTCTATACCTCTCTCTCTCACTATCTTCATCCCTTTATCTAAGTCTCTCCCTTGAGACCAAGAACTACCTATCTATCTTTCCATATATCTCTCTCTCTCTCTCCCATTCCATTTTTACTTGCTATGTCCCTCCCTCCCTCCCTCCCTCCTTCCCTCTCTACATCTCTCTATCTCCCCTCTCCCTCTCTCCCTATCTCTCTCTCTACTTCTACCTATCTCACCCCCCTCCCCCTTCTTACTTCTCCCTCCCTCCTTCTCCCCCACCCTCCCTCTCTACTCATGTCTATCTCACCTCTCTCTCCTTCTATATCTAGTTCTCTCTATCTCACTCTCCATTTATACCTCTCCCTCCCTCCTTCCCTCTCCCTCTCAGTCTCCCCACCTTCATCCCCTTTTTGTATCAAATCTTGGTGTACATTAGAGAGAGGGGAGGAAGGGAGAGGTTAAGAGGTATAGTTGATATAGATAGAAGTAGAGAGAGAGAGTGTGTGTGTGGTGAGATAGAGAGAAGTAGAGAGAGATAGAGAGTGGTAGGGAGTGATGGAGGGAGAGGTAGGTAGAGAGAGGTAGAGGGGAGATAGAGAGTAGAGAGAGATGAAGAGGTAGGGATGGAGAGAGAGAGGTGAGATAGAGAGAGAGAGGTAGAGAGAGGAAGAGGTGAGATATAGGTAGAGAGGTAGGTCGAGAGAGAGTGGTAGGGATCTATAGAGGGAGAGGTAGGTAGATAGATGGAGAGGAGAGATAGAGAGAATTTAAGAGAGAGGGATAGATGGAAGGAGAGGTAGGGATGGAGAGAGAGAGGTAGGTAGAGAGAGAGTGGTAGGGATCTATAGAGGGAGAGGTAGGTAGATAGATGGAGAGGAGAGATAGAGAGAATTTAAGAGAGAGGGATAGATGGAAGGAGAGGTAGGGATGGAGAGAGAGAGGTGAGATAGAGAAACATAGAAAGAGAGGTAGGTAGAGAGAGGGAGGGGGAGATAGAGAGAAGTAGAGAGAGAAGGAGAGAGGGAGGGAGAGAGAGTTGAGAGATTTGAGATATAGAGAAATAAAGAGAGAGAGGTATGTGAGAGAGAGAAGAGGGTGGTAGAGGTAAAGAGGGATAGGTGAGATATATAGAAGTAGAGTGAGAGAGAAAGAGAGGGGTAGGTAGAGAGAGAGGGGGTAGGTAGAGAGGAAGAAAGTTAGGTAGAGACAAAGTGGTATGGATATATAGAGGGAGAGGTAGGTAGAGAGATGGAGAGATGGATAGAGAGAGGTGAGAGAGAGAGAAATAGAGAAAGAGAGGTAGATAGAGAGAGGGAGGGGGAGATAGAGATAAGAAGAGAGGGAAGGAGAGAGGGAGGGAGAGAGAGATGAGAGAGATCTGAGAGAGAGAGAGAGAAAGATAGAGACAAAGACAAATATAGAGATAGATAGATAGAGAGAGATGGATCTATAGAGGGAGAGGTAGGAAGAGATATGGAGAGGAAAGATAGAGAGAAGTCAAGAGAGAGGGAAAGATGGAAGGAGAGGTAGGAATTGAGAGAGAGAGAGAGGTGAGAGAGAGAGAAAGAGAGAAAGAGAGGTAGGTAGAGAGAGTGAGGGGGGATATAGAGAGAAGTAGAGAGGGGAGGAGAGAGGGAGGGAGAGGGTGGTAGAGGTAAAGAGGGATAAGTGAGATAGATAGAATTAGAGAGAGACCTATAGGGGAGAGAGAGAGGGGGTAGGTAGAGAGGTAAATGAGAGATAGAAAGAGGGGATGGATAGAGAGAGGGGGGTGGCAGAGGTAAAATGGGCTAGATGAGATAGATAGAATTAGAAAGAGACCTATAGGAGAGAGAGAGAGGGGTAAGTAGAGAAAGGGAAATGAGAGATAGAAATATGGGGAGAAAGAGAGAGATTTCTTGAGCTCAAGGGAGAGAGAGTCAAATAAAGGGATATAGATAGTGAGAGAGAGGTCTAGAGCATAAGAGATAAACAATGAGTGAAATGGAGAGATAAAGATGATACAACTTTATGATTACTGAAATTTGACCTCCTAATTACTAAAATTTGACATGTTGATTATTAAAATTTGAGAGTTTAAAAAATTATAAGATCTTCCAAAAACTAGAATTTGAATCATAACTCCAAGAGATCTAAAACCACTCTCAAATATCCTAAAACTATATACATTAAATATAACTTAAAGTATAAGAATGTAAATGTCCATACGTAAACATTTATTTCATGTATATAGTTTCATTGCAAGAGAAAGGAAAAGACAAAAAAAATGGAAAAGGAAAGAGAATGCATTCTAAAAAGTCATCATTCACATTTGGTGCTTTCCAAATAGTTTACATTGGGAAATACCAATCCTTTGGGTTGGATTTTCCTTGGGAATCCAACCCAAAGGGTTGGATGACCATTTTCTTGAATAAGACAACTCAGGGGGGGTGAATCAATTGTCACATATTTTAACCTTTAATTCA
Source organism: Sequoiadendron giganteum (assembly GCA_007115665.2). Taxonomy (NCBI): domain Eukaryota; kingdom Viridiplantae; phylum Streptophyta; class Pinopsida; order Cupressales; family Cupressaceae; genus Sequoiadendron; species Sequoiadendron giganteum. The sequence goes on along the minus strand of CM021103.1, from coordinate 271,865,651 downwards.
ATCATCGAAACTAATACTTAAAACTACTTAAATGATTAATCATCAAATGCCAATGCAAAAACTCAAATCCACCACATAAACACAATAACACCAGATTTATGTGGAAAACCCAATGAGGTTAAAACCATAGTGAGGATTAAATTACACTATAGAGAATATCAAAACCGATTACAAAAAAGTCTCATTTCCTAAAACAAGGCGTACTACCTAAGATAAGGCTCATTTCTTTAAATAAGGACTACTATCTACAGGGCTACAACTCAAAGATACGAAATATGGATAACCACCAAGCTACAATGATAGTGGCTCATTGCCAAAAGATTGAACTAATACAATACACCTTCAATGTGTAGGATTCAGTTCCAATGAAGCTCAGGCTATGATGTATTGTCTCACACAATAGTTTCTTAACAAAATTGCACTGATCCACAACTGATAAATCATTTATGCTCAAATCTTCGCACACCTCTTTAATCCTTTTCACATTCACACTTACTCCACATTTCATATCTTCTTCTCCTCTCCTTCTCATTCCTCAAAACATCTTATATATATACAAGCATATCTTAATCAACATTTAGGTCAGCATCATATAAGGTTAACACATTTTTTTTGTCGGAAAAACATCCATAAAACATAGCTAGTCCACATAATATATTGCATATGCTAAGTCAGCCAAGATATTTGAATATCATAATCATAGATTGTCTCATGGTAGAAACTAGACCTAAAAACCAACACATTGGACCAACCAACACACCAGACCACATGTATCAAATATCAAAATCATAGCTTATCTCATGGTAGAAACCAGACCTAAAAACCAACACACCAGACCACATATAATGATCATATTCGATAGGGAACAAATTTTGGTAACCATCTCATACATTCAGTACTGTGTTGACATTAATGTCAACCTATTGAAATTAATAACAATCATTTGATGCAATTAAATTTCAAAAAATATCCTCCTTTGTCATTGATGGCAACACAAGATGTGAAAGCCAACAACAACAACCTTTGTAGTTCTTTCCCTTTTGATGAGCTGAAATGATTTTCATTCTTTTCACATGCTTTCTCTCCCTCTTTGACATCAATGGAAAATAAAGAAGATATGTCACTCCCTTAAAAAATTTACCAAAAAAGTCTTCAAAAATGATATAAAAAATGGTTCTTTAACTCAATCCTTCTTCCCTTAAAATATCTCCTTGTATTTTTCTTTTAGTTTTGGAAGAAATGTCTTCCAAGAATCCACTGAAAAACTGATGTTTAAACAAGTACTGTTGTTTTTTACTATCAAATTAATTATTTCTAGAAGAGTATCAAGGATAGTGAGATTTTGTTCATTTTTCTCAACTTCCACAAGGAGACCAAAAAGATGTTCCAATCTCAACTCAATTATCTCTTTAACTTTCCAAAGAGTCTTCACAATACCATCCCTCTATATCACAATGACTACAAGTTCAGAGTGTAAGGAACTGATCCTTTTCTTCTATGCTCCATCCTTGTCATTAAGGATATCATGTCTTTCCAATAGAACACAACTCAAGCTCAATGGCATTGATTTTTTCTCTATAGTTTTTGATAGTAGTAGGCCACCGGAGACAATACCTATACACACTATTTACGCTTTTAATGCATGTATTTATATCATTTATACTCTTAGTCAACCTCTTCAATGCATTTCTACATCTTTCTTCCATAGCCAATTGAATCTCATCTTTTTCTTTTGTTTCACTAGGTGACCATGCCTTTAGTTTGTCTTCAATCTACTCAATCAATAATTTCAATAAAATTTTTGTCAATTCAATTAGATCAATATCATTATGAATTATATAAATAGTCAGGGTGACTGTAATATCATCATGTTCATATGATGGTTGTGACAACCAAACATCTCCAATATTCTTCAAACCATTAGCTTGCTCAAGAATCTTCACCACCTTCTCTTTAGTGAAGTCTTCTTCATCATCATCCATTGAGACTAGATCAAATACTTTTGTAATTTTTTCTTCCTTTTCTTCTTTCCTCTCCTCTATCTTCAAATTCTTTATTTCTAGAGGAGAACTTGAGATGATTCTTCTTGCTTTCCTCTTTCTGGAGGATCCTACCTCAGATATCACAATCAAATTGGAAACCATGCCAAAACACCATACATTTATTTTGTTTACAAAGTATTCTTTACAAATATTTTCCTTCTCCGCTAAACATTCCAAGTATCGGTCGACTTCTTCCCAACTGATACAATTGATTTCCATAACATTTTCTTCCAATGGTAATGACTTCATAAAATACATCATTAGACATATAACCAAGGACCCAAAATGAAAGGGGTAATTGTCATGCTTTGTCATAGTAATATTCTCCATTAATTGATTCCTTAGTTACTCACACAAATTGAAATCCTCATTCTTTTCAACCATTTGATGCACAACGTAGATGACAATCGCCAAAGTAGAGCCTTCCCTATTTGTGAAATAGATCTTATATGAAATAAAATATGTCACATACCTTATCACAGGGTTGATTATAGTATGAAATAAAAGTTCCCTTTGATCTCTTGTTACTCCAGTTAGGGCTTCAAATTCTTTGTTTCTCACTGAATTCTTTATTGGAATGGCTCCATCTTTACATAATCTTGTTATTGCTACAATTTCTTCCTTTGAAATCCCATAGATTTTGTCAAAGATCATCTGATCACCTTGAATTCTACTTAGGAAAAAATGAACAATGTCCACATCCGTAGAGTATGGAAATTCACTCCAAAATATCTATACCCTTGTGCCCTAAATTATTGACCTTTTACATTTTCTCAACTGCAAAGGAACCTTTGAGATTTTGAATCTTTTCATGGTTAAATTCATCAATTTGTAACTTACTTAATTTCTGCAGTTTGTTACTACGTAGATTAAATACCACCATTTCCTTTGACTCCATTATTTTATCCTTGTTCTTCATACTTTCGCTTGACAAGAACCCTAACTCCTTATTTCTCAACTGCACTTTACTCCTTAGCTCATTCGATTCATAATGTGAAAAGTGACCACTCAATCATCCTTATTTAACCCGTCACTTTTAGAGTTTCATCATGAAAAGGTTATTTATCTCTTATGACATCATCATTTGTACCTCATTTTTCTAGTACCTCCTTAGCTAATGATGCTAGATCAATTATTCTCTAATTTTTCAATTATTGCTTTTTCATCTTTTAAAGTGACAACTATTTTTGAGAAACATTGTGAGCCAAGAAGGGTTCCACAAATTTCTTGATTTGCATATTTTTTGTAGGAGTTTTCTTCAATGCCTTCAAAATGGAGATTCACATCACATATTCACATGTCCTCACATGAAACCTCATATACCGAGGGTTTTCTAGATTTTTTTGTGACTGCTCCCCCTGAAACCATAACTGGGTTCAGTTCTTAGAAGAGGTATCTACACTAGATGCAAATACAGGGTTATTTGATTCATCCTTATTCTCATATTCTTCGTTCTTTCTCCAAATTTTTAACATTTATCTCCTTCTTTTGGATCTACCTTGTTCATAGGCTTATTCTTTTTTTCGGATTAGTTTTCTTCCCAAATTTGTTCCCGCAAAATTTTGAGATATGTCCTAGTTTGTTACAAGTGTAGCACATAACATATCCAAGATCAAATGATTTTTCTTTTATCTTTATCCTGCACTAATTAGCATTGTATCCAAAGATATTGTATGTGTAACAATAGCCTTGAAAGGATTGAATTATTTTGTTTGTATCAAATCTATTCATCATCATTTGGATCCTGCATTCAATAGCTCTATGTCCAAACTTTTTGCAAACATAACATTTTCCAATGAAGAATCGAACATTCTAACTCATTATATTCTAGTTCATCCTACTTCTACATTTTGTTGCTCTATGTCCAAATTTATTGAATGAGAAGCAAAAGCCATAAAAATATGGGTACCTTTGAGCATTAGGTTGTTAGATGAGTATCCTTCCAGTATTGATCCTTCAATTCTTGCCTTGAAATTTCCTTTGATTGTCCATCTTGTTGAAATTTTTTTTAGTCCTTGAGCTTTGTCCTTCTTCAAGACCTAGACCACCTTTATCCTTTGTTGGTTTTTGAGATGAAATCAACTCATCGAGCATTGTAGAACTTTTCTTGAACCTTTCTTCATGAGATTTCACTTTTTCTAGATCAACTTTTGGGGTTACTACTTCTTGTTCAAGCTTATCACATTTTTCTATCTTTTGATTGATAATTTATTTCAAGCATCCTTCCTCTTTTCTTCTTTTTTCAATTTCCAATTTTAGGTTTTCTTCCATCCTTTTGCTTTCTCTAAGTTTCATTCTTAGATTCTCAATGGTCTCCTTTGCTTCCTTTAGTTCCTGGTTAACTTCTTTATGTTTCAACTTTAACTTCTAGATCTGATTCCTTAGTTTTTGAATACATTCACCTACTTTCTTGAAATTTTATTTTAGATCTTTATTTTCACATTTTGAAGTCTTTGTTGTTAATTCTTCATCCAAGTCTTATCCCTTCACCATTTATTTCAACCTACCAAGATCTCCTTCAAGCTCTTAAACTTATTCCAAAGGATCAAGCTCTAATACCAATTGTTGAATAGGATAACTAAGAGGTGAGGTGAATCAATTGTCATAGATTTTAACCTTTAATTCAATCACCATAAATAATACTTAAAATTGATTAAATGATTAATCATCAAATGCCAATGCAGAAACTCAAATAAAACACATAAACACAATAACACCAGATTTTCTTGGAAAACCCAATGAGGGAAAAACCACAATGAGGATTAACTCACAAAATAGAGAATATCAAAACTGATTACAAAAAGGCTCACTACCTAAAACAAGGCTGACTACCTAAGATAAGGCTCACTGCCTGAAATAAGGACTCATTGTCCATAGGGCTACAACTCAGAGATACAAAAGATGGCTGACCACCAAGCTACAAGGACAGTGGCTCACTACTAGAAGATTGAATTGATAGGATACACTTTCAATGTGTAGGGTTCAATTCCAATGAAGCTCAAATTATGAAGCAATGTCTCATGTATTAGTTGCTTAACAAAACTACACTGATCCACAACTAATAAAGCATTTAGGCTAAAATCTTCACACACCTCTTTAATCCTTTTTGAATTCACACTTACACCACATTTCATATTTTCTTCTCCTCTCCTTCTCATTCCTCAAAACATCTTATATATATAGACAAGCATATCTTAATCATAAATTAGGTCAACATCATATAAGGTTAATGCATTTCTTATGTTGGCAAAACATCCATAAAACATAACTAGTCCACATAATATATTGCATATGCTAAGTCGGTCAAGATCTTCGAATATCAGAATCATATCTTGTCTCATGGTAGAAACCACACCTAAAAACTAGAACACCGGACCAACCAACACACCAGACCACATATATTGAATATCATAATAATAGATTATCTCACGGTAGAAACTGGATCTAAAAACCAACACACCCGACCAACCAACACACCAGACCACATATAACAATCATCTTCGATAGGGAATAGCTTTCAGTAACCATCTCATACATTCAATACTGTGTTGACATCAATGACAACTTATTGAAATTAATGACAACCATTTGATGCAATTCAATTTATGACACATTTCATGCCAAAAACATGTTTTTCTGTAAAGGTAAAAAAAATTACATATTTTTGGCTGTTCTCTCCATCAAGTTTGCACATATTTCAATGTAAATATATAAAAATACCATGATGATGTTAAGCTATCTCTTACCTATCTAACCATATAATTTTTTTCACATTTTAATTATGTTAAGGTTTTTATCCTTAATTTCTTTTGTTAATGTGTCCTTTTTTGTCAAAAACCCACATGTGGTATTTTGGGTATAGTTTTTTACTCATTCATAAAATTTTGAAACAAATTACATTTTTAGAAATTAAACTCCATTCTACACATATTGAAAAAAATAAAATTAATTTTGATTATTTTTCAAAAAAATTAGGGTTGAGCACACTCAAATTTCTATTTTTTTAGGATCCGTCAGCTTTAAAAAATAGTAAAAAAAATATATTCATTCAAAAAGTAGCCAAAATTTTTTGGCATAAACTACATGGTTTTAGCTAATTTCTCACCAAAGTGATTTTTAAAATTCTAAAAAATGTTAACATTTTAGGGGGAGCACACCAAACGCTATGTTATATTTTTTTCAAAAAATAGGACCACTTTGTGTGCTCCCCCTTTTTGAACCCTTAATCTTCACCATTTTTAAAATGCATTAGTAGTTTAGAAAGTAGACTCAAATAACTACAACTCTTGTTCTTGTTGCATCTTCAAAATTTGAGTGTAACTATCTTCATTTTCTCATCGAGTATCAAAATTTTCTGATTTTAGATAAAAAGTGGCATCTTAAAACCCTTCTTTTGTCACAAATTAGTGCACTTACCCTATATTGGGTGGATTTTCATAGTGGATATGTAATAAGTCCACTCCAAAATAGGAATTACATTATGAGGCATCACATTACCTTTTTGATGGTCGTATTATGTGCATATGATTATAGAAGCCATTCTGAGATGAGATAGGTTTTGATTTGCATTAAGTCGCTAATAATCCTCATACATTGCTTAGTTAATGATATTTAATATGAATCAAAGATATTATAGAAGGAATTTAATTGATATAATCACCACTTGCTAAGACCATGATATGATCGACACTCTTGTCTATGAAAAATTTGGTGTTGGATGTGAGGCAACCCTTATACATGAGTCATCATTGTTAGTAGTTATATGATAATGATTATCTTATGAATATTATTTGGATATGATTATGAGTACTAAATTATTTGTTGATCGTATGACCTTTATACAATAGCCATTAATATATGATAATGTTGTTTATGGACAAACCTCATAAGACCTATTTTTGGTTGCTTCACTACTCTGGCATTATTGTCAGAAGGGGCTTGTATAAATTTGGATGATAGTCAACCATTTTTATTGGTAGCAACATTCATCTACCATGGATTTTACTCCATTGCATAATCATTTCATGTGATCACCGAAGCACTATGCATGTGATTGTGATACATTGAAGGTATTAGGTTTAACTTGGAAATTCTTGGACGGGGTCAATTTTGTTACCCCATCACAACCCAGAGTAAGAGATTCATATTCATGTTAGAGGCCATTCAACAATGATCAAAGGCATCATATATTATTTGGATGAGCTGATTCTATTTAATATCTTCTTCACCTATTATTCTCATGAAAACCATGTTCGACTAAATTAATTCCCATGGCCAATGGAAGCTTGCAAGTATAAATGAAAAAGCATTAGTTAATTAGTATTAAGGATGCGACTAATTAAGTTATTTAAAATTGGCATGTGTGAAGAGATACAAATCCTCACATCACATCCATTTGAAGGCTATATAAGGAGATTCATAGATCATTCAAGTTAGACTTAATTGTATTGTTGAATTTTCTATTCTAGGATCAATCTATATGAGAAATTTTTTATAATATGGAGATATATGTTTCAATTACATAAATCAGAAAGGACTCCAAGGAAAGATGCATGATTATAAGGATATAAATTAGGAAATTCATTCAATTTTCAAGGCCTATGAATCGATAATATATAGGAAAATATATATTCAAAGCTAATGTATGGTTTTAGTGAAGAATTCAGAAATAAAAATTTGGATCTAAACAAGGATCAAATTAATACTCACATACAAAATCAAAGGCATGATCAATAAGTAATATGCATAATAATATTCAATAGATTATTCCATGTTTAATTATCTTTAAGAAGGTAAATTTGATTCCTTCTTGTCAAGAATCAAGACATTATCAGACTTATGCTTATATTGAAAGAATAATTATAATAATTTATACTATTCGATATCCATCTAAGATATGACTATCTACTTATCAATTATCTAAAGATTGTTCATTTATCAAATATATTGCATTTATCTAAATCATATTTTACAAGTGTTCCTAGAAGGGACACTACAGTGGTATCAGAGCTAGTGAACCTACCAGCCTATTGGGGAAAGTTAGAATTCAGTTTATGATACCAAAAGCATGGAACCAAAGGATAGAAAATGGTTAGTACAATCATTAAAAAAATTTGGTAACAAGCTTGACAATCAATACCAATCAAGAAATGATATCTTCAACACCTTGAATGAACTAAAGGGATATTTGAGTTTAATCGAGCACTCACCTTCAAATTCATTATAGCTATCTCTTATTCCTATAGTAAACCCTCTAAGGCAACCAAAGTTGTTAAAGCATCCTAATAATGAGATCAAGCTAGTGATTAATTCATGCTTAAGTGATATTTTGAGAATTTTGGTACCTCTAGTTCCCTATGAAGATGACACTATGGAGGTATTTCACCTTATGGTAGATAGTTTCCAAGACCTTGATGACATTAGTAGTAAGCATTACTCAAGAAGGATGGACATATTAAAATATGTTTTCAAAAATTAGAGCAAGTAACCTTATTTTGGACTTGGGGTTGCAATATCTTATCTACGATATGTTTTATCATTTCTTTTTCACAATTAAGAATGTACATGATAAAGGTGTGTTTGCAGCCATGAAAAATATTATGATTCTAACTATCAAGGAGAGTGATGTTTTCTCTTGACCCAGCATATCTATACTATGGACTATTTGGAAACAAGAATAGGTTATCTCTTCATCTGTGTATACATTGTTCCTTTTTGTGTTTAAACAATGTGAGGAAAAATTAAAACCTCACTTGGAAAAAGAAGAGAAAGAGATGATCAATTCAAAAAATGAATAGGAGGAAGTTCCTTTAGTTGTACATAATGTGGAATTTTTTCATGAGGAAGATAAATCTTCATATGTTTCGTCTATCACAAATGAAATAAGTACTTGGATTCATGAGGGTCATGAGGTAGCCACTAATGAGGATTCAATACATGAGGAGCCAACTAAAAATGAGAATGGCTTCACATTTGTTATAGATTGTAATGTAGAAAATTATACACTCTTGGAAAAAGAGGCAATTTCACACTTAATTTGGACCTATTTTGGCACCTTTGCATTAATTACCCTTCAAAATCACCATTTATAGGCCCCTACAACCCATTATTTTAGATTCTAAGCCCCTTTTCACTCAAAAATATATAAAGTCAGTCAAATCCCCAAAAAATCCAAAAACCCGTGCCTCAAAAACTTAAAGTGGGACTCATTTGCCACCTTCAGAGAATGAGTCCCCTTAGGTGGGACCCATTCAAAAAGGGTGGCAAATGAGTCCCATTTGGGGTATTTTTAAATTTGAGAGAGAATTCATCAATTTAATTCAATTTTTTGATGAATGTCAGCCTTTGGGATCTAAATAACCATCAATTAGGTATTGATGCCTATAAAAGAAAGCTTCTAAGTCATTTTTATCAACCTCTAAGCATTTTGAGAAAGTATTTTCAAGTATCAAGAATCCAAAATCTTCAAGAAAGCTTTCATAAGAGCATTCCAATTCCAAAAGCAAGCAAAGTTGAAGCATTGGAGTAGCAAAGCATTTTTGTGGGTCTTCAAGGTCACTTTAAATCAAGATATAGCATTGTCAAGGGTTGATCATGGATGCCTATGGTGAATCATGATGGATTCTAGGTTGGGGAGATGCAACTAGCCATCAAGCCAAGCCTAAAGACTTGTTTCCTAAGTGATTCCATCCTCAATTATCACTCTACATTCAAAATAAGGAAGGTAAAAACACCATTGGGATTCATTTGGGGTGATTAGAGATCATCACAAGTGAATCATTCATCTCTACATTTCTATTCTTACATCATATTCTTTCATGTTAGAGTAAGATTGCATCATGTTTCATATTTCCTAGTCTTAGACACACTTGAGGCTAGGGCTTTCATGCATATTTCATTATCTTTATCAAGGTTTAATAACCAAACTAGGGGTTTGACCAAGGAAAACCCCCCATTACCAAATCAAGCTGATTTTATTTTTGTAGGTATTTTTCATAGGCTCATAACTGGAACTCAAGCTGGAAGGAAAGGGTAGGTGTTGAAGTGTAGATCAGAGTTTTCAATTCCAAAAAAATGCTGAATGGGACTGATTTTCCAAGAGTGGCAAATGAGTCCCACTACAACTGTTTATCCGATCAAATTGCAGATTTTGATACCCTTTCTTTCAGAGATGGACTCTTGTGCAGAAATCTAGATCTGGGACTGATTCGCCCAAGCTAGCGAAGGAGTCCTAGTTGGTCAAAAAATTCATCATTTCTAGAATTTTAGAGAGGTTTCTAGTCTCTTCAAGGTTTCTAGGTGCACACCACTTATATTTTTCTTTCATATCCTATTTTACTTACATTTCTAGGGAATTTTCCTGGTCATTTTGCATATCACACTATATTTTACAACTCATTGTCTTTTCCAAGTTTAAACTTGGTGGTGAACCCCTCATTTGACATCATTCATCCCATAGAACAATCCCTTTTCCTAATTTCAATCTCCTTTGCATTTAAATCTCAAGGGCTTGATCTTGAGTAAAGAGTGTGAAGATTGACCTCTCTCCTTTTAGGTCCAAAACCCTAGAAGCGAAACAAAGGCCCGTGTATGTGCAAGATGATGATGGGCCAAAAGGTGGTGATATGTAAGTGATATGATGGCCCATGTGGCTGACAACTTTTTTTAACCCAAAATTGATGAAACGAAAAGGATTTTTAAAGGAGATTCTCAGCTTTCTACCAATATAAATCATGCTTTACTTTGAATTTAATAAATAATTATTATTCATTTTCTATTTGAATTATGACTAAATTCTTGATTGATAGGATGATTGAAAAACATTTATAGCTTTCAAACGATATCACATTTTTTGAATTTGATGCATCACATTCTATGCTTCACATAATATGGGATTAAAAAAATATTTGAATTTCATGATGTTTTGACCAAGTTAAGGTGGTCAAACATACGAGTTTTTATATTTTTATAAAGTTGTAATAAAAAATTCATAATTAATTATTTACTTGGAAAGAAATTACAAAAAAATATGCATCACATCGAGACATGAGTCCTCTACTTATATCTAAAATCTTATAAGAAAATATTATCATTTTATTATGGTTAGGGTGGTCAGACAGACACCTACTTCTTATTTTTCCTTGACATTTAAGTACTACTACATTGAAATTTCAAATTTTCACCAAATAGATTTAAAAAAAAAAAAAAAGTTTAGAAACTAAATTCAATTTTCTACAGATTCTATTCTTACATATTTTTTAAATAATATAGATAACTTATTCAAATTTTTATGTCAAGTTGCCTAACTCTGATTTTCTAAATTTTCATCACCACTTAAGGGCCTGTTTTTTCCATGATGATCCTGCACATACCCGCCCACAATTTTCACCTTTTCATTTTGGTGAACATACATTTAGAGCATCATTATTATAATTTTGAGTGCATTTATATCCTAGATTTAGCTTGCATTAACATTGCATTAGATCTTTGGGTAAGTGCACCAAGATGGTTCCCAAAAAGGGGACTTAAGTGGACAACTTTTTTTTAAAATTAGGAAATACTGACCTTGGACATGAAATTGAGGATAGTTACACTCAAAATTTTGAAATGGAAAAAAAACAAGGATCGAAGTGCTCCGAGTCTACTTTCTAAACTACTAATTTATTTTTTAAATGGTTAAGATTATGGGGTTCAAAAGAGGGACGTACACAAATTGGTGTTGTTTTTGTCAGAAAAAGATAACATAGCAACTCTTGTACGACCCTCGTACGATGAACTTTTTTTTAGTATTTTTAAAATCACAATGGTCAAAAGTTAGCTAACATTATGTAGTCGATGGATGATTTTTTTGATAATTTTTTAATGAATATTTTATTTTTTACTAATTTTCAAAGTGAACACTTCCTGAAGAACAAAATTTTGGCCATGCTACCCCTAAAAATTTTGGACACTAATTGAATTTAAAAAAAATAAAAATTGTAGAATGGAGTCTAGTTTCTAAAAATGTAATTTATTTGAAAATTTGATGAATGGTTAATCTATAACAAAAAAAATATCAAACAATGCTCTTTTGAAAAAATGAGACATACAAATAATATAAATTATGGATGAAAGGATTAAAATTTTCAGAAAGTGAAAAAAATTACATCGTTGGATAGCTAAGAGAGAACTCGACATTACCCATGTGTTCGATTTTTTGAGATTGAACCACGTGCAATCCTAACGGTGAGCACGAACTCGATTATGTGAAATATGGTAGATTTTTTAAAAACGCGTCTCTGGTCGTTGGGAACGCCCTCCAATCCTTTGGGTTGGTACTCCAAGGCAAATACCAATCCTGAGTCTTGGTAATTCCCAAAGCAATATATAATGCGAGTGCATTATATGACGCTCATGTTATATCTCAGTTTTGACATGGTTTTTGCTTCTGTGGGAAACATGTCAACTAAGACATAATGTGAGCACATTATAACGTGCTCACATTATGTCCTCATTTATGTTAAATTCCAATATATTTAATGTATGCTGATATATTTGTATGTTTTTATGTACATGTATGCTTGTATGTCATGTATGTATGCATGTATGCATGCTTTTATGTATGTACGTATGCCTGTATGTATCAATGCATGTATATTGTATGTATGCCTATATGTATGTAAGATTGTATCTACACATGTATGTATGCATGCTTGTATGGATGTAGGATCTATGTACATATGTATTATGCTTGTATGTATGTATTTATGTATGTCTTTAGAGGGAGGGAGAATTCAGAGAGAGAGAGTCTAGAGAGATGGAGAGGGGGTGGAAGTGAGAGTTTAAGAGAGAGGGAGTGGGAGATAAGGGGTTGGAGTGAGAAGGACTTAGCTAGGTAGGGTGGGAGAGATAGAGGGAGGGAGGGAGAGAGAGAGAGAGGGGGGTGGGAGAGAGAGAATTGAGAGAGAGGGGGGAGAGAGAGGAGAGGGGGAGAGAGAGAGGGGGGGAGAGAGAGATGGAGAGAAAGAGATAGTTATTTAGGTAGGGTGCCAAAGGGAGAGACTTGAGAGTGTGAGGGGGTGAGAGGGAGAGAATTGAGAGATAGGTAGTGAGAGGGAGTGTGAGTGAGAGACCTGAGAGAGGGGGAGGGTGTGGGAGGGAGTGACCTGATAGAGGCAGAGAAAGAGGGGGTGGAGTGAGAGGGACTTATCTAGGTAGGGTGGGAGGGATAGATAGAGAGAGGTGAGAGAAATAGAGAGAGTTACCTAGGTAGGTTGCCAAAGAGAGAGACCTAAGAGAGAGAGGGGGTGGGAAGTAGAGACATGAGAGAGAAGGAGAGAGAGGGAGTGGGAGAGAGTGTGATAGAGTGGGAGGGACATAGAGAGTGATGGATAGAGGGAGTGAGAGAGGGTGGTAGGGATTGATTGAACTAGAGGTACGTAGAAAGAGGGAGACAATAGATAGAGACAATTAGAGAGGGGAGGAGGGAGGGAGAGCGGGAGGGAGAGGTGAGATGTATAGATAAAGAGAAAGTGATAGGGGTTGAGGGTATAGGGTTGAGGGATTAGGGTGGAGGACCTATAAGGTTCATGGTTTCTAGGGTATTAGGGTTTAAGTTTTGAGGGTTGAGGAAATAGGGTCGATGGTAGAGGGTATTTGGTTGAGGGTATAGTATAGAAGGTTTAAGGGTTTAGGGTTGAAGGGTTTAGAGTTAAGGGTTTACTTTTTTTAGGGTAGAGGGTTTAGGGTATAGGTTTAAAGGTATATGGTTGGAGGATTAGGTTTAGGTTCCAATGTAAGGGGTAGAGGGTATAGGGGTTGAGGGTTTAGGATTTAAGGTTTAAGGATTGAGGGTTGAGGGATTAAGGGTTGAGTTGAGAATTGAGGGTTGAGGGTTTAATGTATAGGGTAGAGGGTATAAGGGTTGAGGCTTGAGGATTGAGGGTTTAAGGCTAAGGGTTAAGGGTTGAGGGTATAGGGTATAGGGTTGAGGGATTAGGGTTGAAGGTGCAATATATAGGGTAGAGGTTATAGGAGTTGAGAGATTAAGGGTTGAGGGTTTAGGGATTAGGGTAGATAGTTTTCTTGGATTTAACAGTGTAAGGGTTGAGGGATTATGGTTGAGGGATTAGGGTTTAGGGTAGAGAGTATTGGGTAGAGGGTAGAGGATAGAGGGTTTAAGAGTTTAGGGTTTAAGGGTTTAAGGATTGAGGGTTTAAGGGTCAAGAGGGTTGAGGGATTAGGGTAGAGATTTGACTAAGTGGGTTTAAGGATTGGGGGATTAGGGTTGAGGGTAGAGGATTGACGGTAGAGGGTAGAGGGTTTACGGGTTAGGGTTTAAGGGTTTAGGGTTTAGGGATTAAGAGGTTATAGGGTAGATGGTATATTGGTTGAGAGATTAGGGTTTAAGGGTTGAGGGTTGAGGGTTGAGGGTTGAGGGTTGAGGGTTGAAGAATTAAGAGGCTATAGGGGTTGAGGGATTAGGGTTGAAGGGTTGAGGGTTGAGAAAGTAAGAGGGTATAGGGGTTGATGGATTAGGGTTCAAGGGTTGAGGGTTGAGGGATTAAGAGGGTATAGGGGTTGAGGGATTAGGGTTTAAGGGTTGAGGGTTGAGGGTCAAGGGATTAAGAGGGTATAGGGGTTGACGGATTAGAGTTTAAGGGTTAAGGGTTGAGGTTTGAGGGATTAAGAGGCTATAGGGGTTGAGGGCATAAGGTTTAAGGGTTGAGGAATTAAGAGGGTATAGGGGTTGAGGGATTAGGGTTAAAGGGTTGAGGGTTGAGGGTTGAGGGTTGGGGGATTAAAAGGGTATATGGGTTGAGGAATTAGGGTTTAAGTGTTAAGGGTTGAGGTTTGAGGGATTAAGAGGGTATAGGGGTTGAGGGATTAGGGTTTAAGGGTTGAGGGTTGAGGGTTGAAGGATTAAGAGGGTATAGGGGTTGAGGGATTAGGGTTTAAGGGTTGAGGGTTGAAGGTTAAGGGATTAAGAGGGCATAGGGGTTGAGAGAATAGTTTTTAAGGTTTGAGGGTTGAGGGTTGAGGGATTAAGAGGGTATAGGGGTTGAGGGATTAGGGTTAAAGGATTGAGGGATTAGGGTTTAAGGATTGAGGGTATAGGGGTTGAGGGATTATGGTTTAAGGGTTGAGGGTTGAGGGTTGAGGGATTAAGAGGGTATAGGGGTTGAGGGATTAGATTTTAATGGTTGAGGGTTGAGGGTTGAGGGATTGAGAGGCTATAGGGGTTAAGGGATTAGGGTTTAAGGGTTGAGGGTTGATGTTTGAAGGATTAAGATGGTGTAAGGGTTGAGGGATTAGGGTTTAAGGGTTGATGGTTGAAGGTTGAGGGATTAAGAGACTATAGGGGTTGGGGGATTAGGGTTTAAGGGTTGAGGGTTGAGGGTTGAGGATTTAAGAGGGTATAAGGGTTGAGGGATTAGGGTTTAAGGGTTGAGGGTTGAGGGTTGAGGGTTGATGGATTAAGAGGGTATAGGGGTTGATGGATTATGGTTTAAGGGTTGAGGGTTGAGGGTTGAGGGATTAAGAGGGTATAGGGGTTGAGGGATTAGGGTTTAAATGTTGAGGGTTGAGGGTTGAGGGATTAAGAGGCTATAGGGGTCGAAGGATTAGACTATAAGGGTTGAGGGTTGAGGATTGAGGGTTGAGGGATTAAGAGGCTATAGGGGTTGAGGGATTAAGAAGGTATATGGGTTGAGGGTTTAGGGATTTTGGGTTGAGGGTTGAGGGATTCAAAGGCTATAGGGGTTGAGGGTTGAGGGTTGAGGGTTGAGGGTTGAGGGATTAAGAGAGTATAGGGGTTGAGGGATTAAGAGAGTATAGGGGTTGAGGGATTATGTTTTAAGGGTTGAGGGATTAAGAGGCTATAGCGGTTGAGGGATTAGCATTTAAAGGTCTAGGGTTGAGGGTTGAGGGTTGAGGAATTAAGAGGGTATAGGGGTTGAGGGATTAGTGTTGAAGGGTTGAGGGTTGAGGGTTGAGGGATTAAGAGGGTATAGGGGTTGATGGATTATGGTTTAAGGGTTGAGGGTTGAGGTTTGAGGGATTAAGAGGATATAGGGGTTGATGGATTAGGGTTTAAGGGTTGAGGGTTGAGGGTTGAGGGATTAAGAGGGTATAGGGGTTGAGGGATTAAGAGGGTATATGGGTTAAGGGGTTAGGGTTTAAGGGTTTAGGTTTGAGGGCCGGGGGATTAAGAGGGTATAGGGGTTGAGGGATTAAGAGGGTATATGGGTTAAGGGATTAGGGTTTAAGGGTTTAGGTTTGAGGGTTGGGGGATTAAGAGGGTATAGGGGTTGAGGGATTAGGGTTTAATCATTGCTGGTTGATGGTTGAGGGATTAAGAGGGTATAGGGGTTGAGGGATTAGGGTTTAAGGTTTGAGGGTTGAGGGTTGAGGGATTAAGAGGGTATAGGGGTTGAGGAATTAGGTTTTAAGGGTTGAGGGTTGAGGGTTGAGGAATTAAGAGGGTATAGGGGTTGAGGGATTAGGGTTTAAGGGTTGAGGGTTGAGGGATTAAGAGGGTATAGGGGTTAAGGGATTAGGGTTTAAGGATCAAGGGTTGAGAGTCGAGGGATTAAGAGGTTATAGGGGTTGAGGGATTAGGGTTTAAGGGTTGAGGGTTGAGGGATTAAGAGGCTATAGGTGTTGAGGGATTAGGGTTTAAGGGTTGAGGGTTGAGAGTTGAGTGTTGATGAATTAAGAGGATATAGGGGTTTAGGTATTAGGGTTTAAGGGTTGAGGGTTGAGGGTTGAGGGATTAAGAGGGCATAGGGGTTGAGGGATTAAGAGGGAATAGGGGTTGAGGGATTAGAGTTTAAGGGTTGAGGGTTGAGGATTGAGGGATTAAGAGTCTCTAGGGGTTGAGGGATTAGGGTTTAAGGGTTGGGGATTGAGGGTTGATGGATTAAGAGGCTATAGGGTTATGCATCTCTCCCACTATCTCCATCCACCCTCTATCTCTTAACCATTTAAACTCTTAACCCTTAAACCCTTAACTCTTAACCCTCTACCCTCTATCTCTCTCTCAGTCCATCTCTCCCTCCCTCTATATATCCATCTCTCCAACTATCTATTTCTCCCCCTCTTCCTCTCCATCCCTCTCTCCCTCTTTCTCTTTCTCTCTCTCTCTTTGTCTCCTTCCCACTCTATATTTATTGCACTCTCACTTTCTCCCACTCTTCCACTCTCTCTCAATCTCTCTTTCTCCCAGTCTCCCCCTCTCTCTCTCCCTCTCTATCTCCATCTCTCCCACTATATCTTTCTCCCCCTCTCCCTCTCCCTCCCTCTCTCCCTCTTTCTCTCCCACTCCCTCTCCATCCCTCTCTCCCTCTTTCTCTCCCAATCTCTCTTTCTCCCACTCCCCCCTTCTCTCCCTCCTACTCTATCTTTCTCCCACTCTCTCCTTCTCCCACTCTCCCACTCTCTCTTTATCCCACTCCACCCCTCTCTCCCTCCCTATCTATCTCCATCTCTCCCACTATCTCTTTCTCCCCCTCACCATCTCCCTCACTCCCTCTCCCTCCTTCTCTCCCTCTCTCCCTCTCTT
Organism: Sequoiadendron giganteum; assembly: GCA_007115665.2. Lineage (NCBI taxonomy): Eukaryota > Viridiplantae > Streptophyta > Pinopsida > Cupressales > Cupressaceae > Sequoiadendron > Sequoiadendron giganteum. The sequence goes on along the minus strand of CM021103.1, from coordinate 271,848,068 downwards.
TTCTTCTTTCTCTCCCACTCTCCATCTACCTCTCTCTCTCACACACACACACAAACGCACACTCACCTCTATCTCCTCTACTATAAGGGTATAGGGGAGAGATATAAAATTAGGATAGAGTGTATAGATAAAGGAGAAAAGAAATATATTAAGAAAACTATATTTCATATAACGCGTGTGCTTTTTGAAGAAGTAGAGATGTTACCATTTTAGCAAGTAATAATGCGCTCGTGTTATAACATGAGGGAATTTTGTATTCCACTAAAAATGATAAAAAAATCTCAATATATATGTGATGTCAAGGCCCACAGTCTGCATATTCTCCTGGTTCTACGCATGCTCCAACAAAAAGTAGCCTTTTGATGATGTTGTGAAGTGTGCAAGCATGTTTTTCATATTCCACCACCTTTTCCATGATCTTTCTACCACCTTTGCATGAAATAGCAGAGTTTCCACATTGAAAGACATAATATCAATTGAAGTTTGAATTCCATTGAAAGCTGATATACAATTGAAGTTTGGAGGGGAACAAGCTTTTGAACAAGTCAAATTGTTGTGGAGTTTGAAGAAAGAAGAAGCCAAGGCTACATAATTGGGTTGAACTCCTCCATTTGAAAGTTTGGTTTTTTAGGTATGTGAATTCTTTACACATTATATTTCATTCTATTATGGCTTGCTTTCATTTTTTTTATTTTGCATATTCCATGTTGATCATTGTTTGTTTGTCATTATAACCTTACGTTGTCAATGCACATTTTAAATTACACAATTATATACACTTGCCAATTACCATTTTAAACCTGATGCAGAGCATCTTCCAAGATCCACAAATCATCAAGGGTACCTCTGACCCTAACTTAAATTGAAGAAGATCAACTGACAGAATTAGTCATATTTTCATCAATATCATTCAATTTCACTTGATTTCATATTTCCACAAAACATTAGAACTTGGTTTCAACTCTTTGTCATACTCAAAAATAGATTAACCATAATAAAATTGATTGTAACATAGCATAAAGCTGATTAGAAACTCAGAACCATTCAATTTGTTCATGATTCACTAATTCAAGAACTCAATGATGCAACTTACATGGCAAAGTAACAAAAAATCATGGAAGGCAACTACCAACCTTTATCCAGACATCCAAGACACTATAATCAGCATGTTATTGATTTAAATAAACCAAATGCACATTCCAAATATCTCACCAAAATTCATCCTTTGAGCATGCTTCCCCTAGTAGTATTTGAAACCCGTGGTGTAGGGGCACCTACGACCATGTTTCAAAATCTACTTTGGTGACAATATGTCTTAAGGTCTTTGGGTGAGTTCAAGAGTTTTTAGATGCTTTTTCATAGCTTTTATTGAAAATAAGATCTAAATAGACCAATCTTTCATGTATTTAGGGATTTTGTGAGTTTGGTGATCAAATGTGCAAGTATGCACTCTTGCTTCATAAAATTGTCAATTTTTCCATATAATCTTTGAAGGAAAATTATTCAACTTGTAAATGGAAGTGAAAGAAAAGAGTCTAGAATTTTTATTAGGGATGAAATAAAGGTGTTTGAGCAGTCTTAGGTGTCTTGGACAACAAAGTTGCATAATGCTGCTTATTTAGCAAAAGTTGTTAATATTAGCAATTTTTAAGACAAGTGATGGTCTTGGTAGTTAATAGGTGGTTATAGGTTGGTTATGGACATGGATCAGTTGGAGAATGGCCTAAAATTTTATTTAAAAACCTATTATGGCCTCGTTCAAGAGATTGGTGGAGTTTGAATAGGAAAGAAACTTGCATTTACATTGTTTTTTTGAAGATCTCACTTCTTTTTGTGTGTTTGCAGACCCTATATGAGCTGTACAGGATTATTAATGGTGTGAAATTGATATTATTCCATAAATTAATGTTCCTAATTTCATTTGGCTCCCTTTGAAGGGGTTTTCATTGAACTTTGTGCTTGGAATTTATAAATTTCTAGAAACCGGGTTCTTAGACAATCAAGGGTTTGAGGGCAATTTAATGTCTTAGATGGAATCCAATCTATTGTGCTCTCTATGAATAAGTGGAGTGACCATCTAGGACGTACTTAGGATGTTCTTAGGAGTAGAGAAGAACAAGTTTAAAGTTTCCTCATGAATAATGTTGGTTTAAGCGGAAATACCCTATTTTCTCATAGAAAACAAAGGTGCATACCTAAGAAAGAGGGGTGAAACATTGCCAAAGGGTAGATGAGGGTTAATTAAGCTTGGGGGGACCTATACAAAAGTTTCTGGGCAGTTGGTTTGAATTGGGAAGTTCTGGAAGATAATTTTTCAGTAAGGAGGCCTAAAAACCCTTGTTTCCTAGGTTCTAGAGAGGGTTTTGAAATTTGTTGATGGAATGAGTAATTGGGGTTCTCAAACCTTGATAATTGTTAGTTTTGAAACCTAAGAAAATAATGTTTTTATTCATGGAGGCCTGGTAGTGGGTTCTTGAGGGGGTTCTTTTGTAAAATTGGCTGATTTGGGCCCTAAAACAGTGAAATTTGTCATTTTGAGGAAAGTGTCTTAAAAGAGTAATATGTGGATTTTTTGTATGTCTCATACCACTAAAATGGATATCCAGATAAATCATTTGTTTGACAGGTGTTTTGGGAGGTTTGTGAGAAAAATCCCTAAAAGTAGTTTGTGAAGCCTATAAGGCAATTTCGGATCAAAAGTGGCTTTTAGAAGAGTTTTATTTATCTTCTTTTTGTAGGTGGTTGAATGTCAAGATGATGACATCTTGAAGGTGTTGACACTCTTTTCCTGCATCAAATTTCAATTTGGAGTCATAATGAAGAGTCATGGTTCATAGGTAACCCTGTTGTCATGTTGAGTCAATTGAAGGTTGATGTCTTGGTTGGCATACTTTAGAGAAGTTGTGTCAATTTGTATCTTGGGTTCTGACCACTCTGGATCAACCCAGTTCTAGGCACACAACATACATCAGAACTAGGGGTGAATTCTTTGGACTATGTTTGACTTCCAAAAAGCCTACCTAGCAAAAGGCTTCCCAATTACCCTAAATTTGCAAAGGAAGTACCTTTTAAAGGTGAGGTTTCAACTCAAACACTAAGAATAGTCAATTTTCATGATACCAAACCACAATTTGAGACTTAGGCATTTAGTCACCTTAAGCTCTTCAATACAATATTAAGAATACATAAAGCATAAAATAAGATAATATCCTTTGATATTCATTCCAATAGAAATTTTTCAATAAAGAAGACAAGAACAAGGATTAGGCACTTTTTTCACCCAACCTTGAAGCTTACGCTTCCCCAGAATTCTTAAATCATTCAAAGAATACCTAACCCTGCATGAATTGCTTAGCAAAAAGCAGTCTACGAGCAAGATGGAATCTAGTGCGTGCCTAGTATAACTAGTAAAACCATAAGCATTTTCATTTTTCTAAATCATTTAAGAAACAAGCAAGTTCGATACTAGGATATGGTAGAGAGTTCAATAATTCCATCTATTTCAATGGTCCTTAAGTTAGTTGGCCAAGTAAAATGTCATACACGACAAATAAAGAAGTTTTGGAAAAGAAAAACTACACTCTCTAATAACCCATATTCGACACTCATTTCGGAAGGTAACTTTCCCAAAAAAATTACATGCACATTCATTTATCAAGCATGCATGGTTTCAATTAGTCAAATCCAATCTTTCACAAACAGTTTTAATGAGATCTTGTTTGAAGCAAAAACAGTTAAAAAGTTGTTTCTTTTCATTGTTTTAGTCCATAAATGACATTTAATTAATATTTAAACTGAGTAAATTAAATAATCAAAAATAAATAAGGTGGTGTATTTCTAGTATGTAAATTAAATACATATAAAAATAGTCATAAAAGAGCACACATTCTGTTGTTCTTTTTACTCATCTATTTAATACTGTTCAAGTTCATTTTTGCTTCTAAGTAAATCGTATTTAAATTTAAATGGTTTATTTTCTGTTTTACATACTTTCAGAAAATAAATAAATAATTTTATTCTTTTCATGAACAGTTTAAAATAACTCGTTCTAGTTTCTGTTCCAGAATGTTTTGAGTTTCAATTGCAAAATTTACTATTTAAAAACCTTTGTTTCTAAATAAGGTTAAAATTTAGAAGCTATTCTATCAAATTATTTTCAGTTTGAATTCTTTTCAAATCCAATTTCAAATAAAGTTCTCTGTCAAAACAAAAATAAAGTTTTTTGTTTTTTTTTAAAGAAAACTCTTTTCATTCAAATTCTGAGTTTCTCCTAAGTTTGTAAATTAGATTAAAACTAAAGTTTTTTGTTTAAGATATTTTAAAATCTAAATGTAAATGATGTTTTCTAGTTTTGCATCTCTTCCTAAATCCAATCAACTGCTTTTCAATGCTTTCAAACCAAATTTCTTCCTAATATTTTTCTGTTTTGAACTTGTTTAATGGAGTTTTGTTTTTCTGGTAATTCACAGTTTAATATATAAGCATTCAAATAGAATTTCTAAGTAATAGAGATACTTTTAAATAGTTTTCAAAATCCTAACAATAAAATAATATATCATTCAATTTTAATCTATTCATAATTTGTTTAATTATTTCAAGATCCTACCTAGTAAATTTTGGAAATAACTGTTTGTGTCTTTCTATGTGAATTTTCTTTGTTCTTTCTGTGATTCCTGTCCTTGTTCTCGATTTTTGTTCTATTGCATATGTTGGTTCTTCTTCTAGAGTTTTGTTCTATTCTTTCTCCCTAATGCCTTTACCTCCCTGTCACCTAAGTATTAATATTACTGCCCTGGGCACACTGTTCTTTTCCCAATACTACATCTTCTACTCTTCCTTCATGCCTGGACGCATGTGGAGAGTGGCTACTTGGGAGTTCTTGTGCACCTCTTACCAGCCCCTGTGCATCCCCTCAAGTCTCCTTAGCAGGCTGCGTAGTGAGTGGGGAGCCAGTCCCTTGGGTCACGCCTTTCCTATTTGCTCAATGTGTGGGGTGTAAGGGGTCCTTGTAGCTGTGTGGGGAGGAAGAGAATGGGGGGTGAGCAGTTAATAATCCTCACTACACATTCCTTAAATTTCCTAGCAGCATCTATTCTCCACTTCTAGATGCGTGGAATGCAACATAAGAGGATTGACTCCAATCTCTATTCTTTGCCTGAGTTCAAAAATAGATTTTTGTGTCTTTTTCCAATTTCAAATTTTTGTCCAGATTGATTCTTCTTTCTTTCTCATGCATATATATTAACAATAAAATGATCCCCCAATTTAGGTTGATCTCCAGATCAATTCTTTAACTCCAAGTTTCAAATTTTTGATTGCTTCTCCAATTAATTGAAGATATTTCTTCAATTCGTTAACTGAAGTTTCTTTTGAATGCAAAGTTCAATTTGCACGTGAATTGTTTTCAATAACTCTATTTAAGATATTTGTTTAATTTCTAAATTTAAATCTTCTCTTCTTTCATATTTTCAATTAAAAAAAAAAAAATTTATAAAACATAACTTTTATCACATATTGTTTAAATTTCGCAATAAAAGTCTATTTTATTACATTTTAAAATGCAAGCATCAATATTTTCAAACAATGTTAAAATATTGAGATAAATCATTCAGTTATTTAATAAGATCTATTTTCTCACAATTTAATAAAATTTTCATTTAAAGCAACATATTCTCTTCACAAATTTGGAGAAATCATTTAAACTCAATTTTTAAATTTGCAAACACAGAATCACAAAATGCATTAAAATATTAACTAAATGAGTGTGTGTGATTCCATCATACTCATAAACATATAATGGCTAAAATGACTCTACCTGATCGTTGTTCTCGCCTTCAATCACGTTCACCTATTCCTGTGTTCACTTGCACTCGAGTTTACATTAGCAATGACAAACCCCAAATTTAAATAAAAATACATTTTGAATCATTGTAATTGCATTTCACTTTCAATTTCATTTCAATTTAACTTCGATTTAAATAAAAAATTAGCTTCAATTTAAGTAATGATATCATGATTAAAAATTGCATTTAATTAATCCATAAAATCTATTTGTGACATATCTCTTCACAACTTTGCCAAAAAATGCATTTTTTTTGCAAATGTCAAGCCAAATCTACCCCCTAAACACCTAGAATGACTCAAAAGAATTAAATACATATTAAGAGTGGTCTCATAGATGTTATTTAACATAGATAATTATCTTGGACTCAAAAATAACAAGAACCTTACTTTTACCCATCTTCACATGCACCAAAAACCCCCCTTTTTACCCAAGAAACTAGTGGTTTATTGAAAAACACTCATTCAACCCTCACACAATCTTATGAATAATTCAAATAGGTCTAAAATGGTCTGCACAAATGAAATTCAACAAGAAACCACACTTCCCCAACTCAAAACACACTTTAGCATATCAAAACCACTCGAAATCTCATGGAAAACTCAAAATTTCAGTATAGGGATTCATGCCCAACACCCTTTTCATTCAATGGTGCTCTTGTACCATGTATGCTTCCACAATTTGTATACATATATATGTCATAATTTAACATTTTTTATGCTTTTCCATGCTTCCATTTTGATCCTATCTTGCAATCATGGCATGCCACCTTACCACTTTTCTTTAAGGCATTCTGGACTAAAAAAATAATGTCACCTTTGTCTATGCTAGGTTAACTCTTGTACAAGATGATTGTAAGTAATCTTTAAATGAAGCCTTGAATGACATATATTTTTCAATTAGCTTGAATGGATAAATTTTTTAGGAACTAATATTTATCTCATTTCCATGGTACAGATAAAATTATCCACCAAGCCGAATAAAAAGACAAAGAGAAAACTAATAGATGAAGAGAACAAAACATTTAAAGAAAAGGAGAGAGCATGGTTGAGGGAATATCGTGAAAACAAGAAATTGGAAACAATTGACGAAAACAAACCAATTGAAGAGGAACCTCAACCATCAAAAAGAGAAGCATTGGCAACACAAAAACATGAATACAAAAGCATCATCGTAAGACAGATTCAGATATCGTAGTTGGAGACACGCCCTCTATGGCAAGTGAATATGAAGGGACACCATTAAGCACAAGAAAATATGGAGGGACACCATATACCACAAGTGAATATGGATGGACACCATCTACTACAAATGAATATGGAGGGACACCATCTACTGCAAGTGAATATTGTTGGACACCATCCAACACATCTCAAGTTGAGAGTACATCATCACTCGGATTTGATGTAGAAGGTATGCCATCATCCCCACGTGAACCTCAAGGTATGTTTTCTTCTCCACCCTTGATTGAAGGTACTCAATCTAGCCCACCTCAATTAAATATTGATGAAATTCATAATGTTGAGATGTATGTACCTAGGAGAACACCACCTAGAATTTTGCATAGAAAGCCAAAGTATTTGATTAATATTGATGATGAGATTTTGTGGCACATGGAAGGTAAGATTTAAACATGCACTTGTAGAAGATATGCAGATGAGATTTGGGAATGATTCTTTGAAAGGATAAATGAGACCACAAGATGTCAACTATTTGTTGAAATGATGCGGGGTGTAAAGTATAGGAACATCATGAAGACTCTTGGGTTGAGAACATCGAATGCATCAAGTGAAGACACTATTGTGAACAATCTAATGGATGATTCTGAGAGTGTGGGTAAGACCTCACTCAAAGGATAGTAGTGTCACCCGAAATTTCATTACATCAACTTTGGTAAGTTGTCAAACAAAGAGAGATCGTCTCATTAGAAAGACGAGTGAACAAACTAGAATTAGTAGAAAACATTTATCAAGAGCCATTCAAAGGCGGTAGAGAATTGAGGACACTGATTCAAATGAATTATGGACATTCTCGGGTAGACTATCATGAAAAGATAAAGAAGTTGGTGAAGCCTTGAGAATTCTAATTGAAAAGTATTGGAAGAATAACACTAATTGAAGGAGAATCGGTAGTCGGAATCGTGAGCCACATCCAAAGCATTTTTTGGATATGACTCAAACCCAATTTTTTTGTAAATTTGAAAATGATTATCCTCAAATTAGTATTTCTCAAAGATTTTTTTAAATGCTTAAACCTTTTTATATCAAGATAAATCACACATGCACTACTTGTTGTTGTAGACTACATATTGAATTTTCTAACCATTATGATGTTTATCATTCTATATGTTTAGATTTGTATACTAATGATGTTTTGTAGGATTGTGGCATAGAATCCCTACCAAAATCTTCAAGAGAGTTCTTATCAAAAAAATTATGTGAAATAGAGGATGACCAGATATTCTATAGGACAACATGTGTGGATGGTTCTTGCGAGTGTTGCAGTGGCTTCTAGTGTATGCCAGTATGTCAACATATGGAAAGCACAAATGAGGTGGGACATAAAATAGTAGAGTTCGGTAAGTATAAAACAATGGCATATGCTACAAAAGATGGGTCTGAAGCAAAAAGGTGTGATTTGGTTGTTGAGAAGATTCCAGTGTACTAGTTTATGTCTGTGTTTCATGAGAATATATTGTCTGAGTATGTAATGCATACCCATAGAACCCGATGGTTGGACACACAATTCAAGCTATGCAAGGACACCTTTCTAGTTAGTAGAATAGTATCAGTGGTTGAATTTGCGGAGAACTACACTCTACAGTAACAACGTGAGATTCAGTCATAGTATTACAACTCCACACAGGTCTAGATATTTGTGCACATAGCATTCATTCATGCATCTAATAGTACAGATGACCAAAGGAAGGTATTGAGGGAGTACCACTTTTACATTAGTGATGACCACACACATTCTCCAAAGTTCATGCAAGGTTGCTTCCAAATGTTCTATAGTGGTTTGGCTCAGAGGGGCATAGAATACGACTGACATATAATATAGTTTGATAACTATGTAACATAGTTCAAGAACTTGTGCATGTTCTACTGGTTGTGTAGGATGCATGTCATTACAAGTGTTCAACATATGTGGAAATTTTGTTAGGTCAGACATGGAAAAGGGGAGCATGATGGTGGAGGAGCATGCATGAAAAGAGCATTAGCACAAGAAGAGTTAAAGTATAAAGACAATGCAAAGTTGACAAATGCAAAATCAATCATCGAGTGGTGTAATGCTTTGATGGGTCCAGGTAATGAAGGTACATCTTCAGTTCATAGATTTTTTTGTTTGATGGATGATACTAACATTGCACCATATGAAGACTATTGTACATTAACAGGATCGAGTGAGGTACACTCTTTCCTTAGCTCAAATGTAGGTTCATGGAGTATCAATACATGAAAGATGGCATGCTTTTTTTCTTCATGTACAATGCAATCCTGGAATGATTGTGAGTCAAGGGAATGGGTTGAAAAATGGTTGACAAGTTATCTTAGCCCACTTCACATGTATCACCCTCTGATGGCATTGGAATTGACACAGATGGAATCCTCAGTCGACTTTGACACATATCAAATCTAGTTCAACCAGGTGATATATCTACTTGCTTAGTTGTTGAAATTCCATATCGTTATCTTTCTTTGTACTGTATTCGTAATGTTGACTAATTTCAAGAGATTTTCTACACATATCAATGTAGGGCATGTTTATGTAGTTATTGCAGATGAAGACAACGAAGAGGGAGTAGACTATTACTCGTGTCATTGTGTTGAGGCCACAAAGAAACTGGAGGCCCCAATTATAGATGTAGAAAATATCAAATACCCTACAAGTTCAATTGGGGTTACTAGAACATGGCTTAGAAGGTACCCACATTCGACTACTAAACATTGGCTATTTTAGGACTTTGACACACATCGTAAGATTCTTCATTACTCGAACCTTGTTGTGGCATCCAATGTTTGTTTGACCAAATATGGGGGTATACCTTTGAAAAATACCTTGTGGAAGGTCCATGAGTCTAACCATGAGGAAATACTTGACACAATAAAGAGTAGAGCAGACCCAGATGGTTCGTTGGATTAATTTGTAAGTATATGCACATTGGTTCTTATTAATTTATACTTGAATGCACATTAATTTGTTTGATGACAATGCTACCATTTTCTTTTACTTTTCCTTTTTGTAAGTAATATACTAAAAAGTGATTGGTTTCCCCTTGCAAAAAATGCAAATATATGAGCCATCCAAGAGAATGTCAGCCATAAAAACAATGCAACATCCTTATTTTGACAATCTTGGAAAATATCAATCATGATTTTAAGCCATTAGAAAAGTGTGTACAAAGCTTGGTGAGGTAATTTCAAGTTATTCATTTGAAGTTAACCTTATCATGAGCAACTATGATGTAGACATTATAAGAGCATCTGAAATTTCAACTTACTCTACTCATGAGAGGTGTTATGTGCAATAGGTATGTTGGAATTCCCAGTGAAGTTGTATGACCAAGAGTGACTAAGTTGTGAGACCTGCATGCCTATCTGTAAGTGCCTTCCATCTATTTTTATTTCATTTCCATTTTGGATGCTCTTTCTTTTTCTCTTTTATTTTGCATATTTGTAAGTAAACTACTAAAAATTGATTGATCTCTCATTGCAAAAAATGCTGATTTATGAGCCATCAAAGAGAATCTCAGCCAAAAAAAGCAATGCAACATCCTTATTTTGATGATCTTGAAAAGTTTCAATTTTGATTTCAAGTCATTATAAAAGAGTGTGTGAAGCTTAGTGAGGGAATCTCAAGTTACTCAATTGAAGTTAACCTCATAATGAGCATCTATGATGTAGACATTTAAAGAGAAACTTGAATGTATGAGTGACATTGTAAAATATCTGTGAGAACGAAGTACCTAACGCATTGTAATGAGATTTACTTACATAATGAGATTCACTCAAATACTATAATTTTGGAGTTCATGTTTGGTGTAGTAGCACCTTGTTTTTTAAATGCCTTCAATAGGAAAATTTGCAAAATTTGAATTTTAAAATGTAAACAATGTGAAAAAGGTCATGTAAAGGTCATATGTAATGTACTCAAAGTCTCAAAGAGGCCATTAGGTGATTAGAGAAGTGATATAAAGCATGTAAGGTTGAGAAAAACAAAGATCTTTTGTATTCTTCAATATTTACAATCAATAAAGTCCCTATTTTAGTGATTTTATGAGTTTTTCCAATTGTTCATTAACTTTTAAGGCCTGTACAATATTTTAAGGACTTGAATCTTGTTTTTTAAGGTATAATAGTGAATTATATTTCATTTGAATCTATTTAGGAGGGTATCCATTGAGTTTATCATTAGTTTGAACTAATTTTTCTCAACTCAGTCTGTAAACCAATAATGACTACTCCACCAAATTTGATAGTTTAGATCAGTGTCCAGTAAGTTAGTATTACAGTGTCCAGTAAGTTAGTATTAGGATGTTTTAGGTGTGTGTGTGTTAATTTTTGTAGGAAAAATCAAGAAACAAAGATGGAGTTGCTACTAAAGGGTTTTATGATGATTTTTCAAGTGAAAAGAGTGGCTTCAAGTGGTGTTTTGAGGAAATATTCTCAAATGGCTTCACAAACAAATGACTGATCTAGATAGCTATTATTGAGTTACAATACATACTTCAAAATCAATAGTGACTATCTTGGAACATGTGCATCAAAAATGAACTTCTTTGTTGTCCTCATTAGGCTAAATAGGCCTAATTTACAAAGGAACATACCTTTAAAAATTCAAGAACCCCCTTAGCTTGTTGGGGAAGCAATTATCATGTATCCAAACCCTCAAATCCATAATTTGTCTTAGGAAAAAATCACTCCACCATTCCAAACCAAAACCTTTATTTTATGCTAGTATAACGAGGGTTTATTGAAAGGAATGGTTCCACACCTTACCAGAAGATGTCATGACCTCAGAACTTTTTAAAATCACCTACACAAACTCAAAATACAATCACCCAACCTCTACATGCAATATTATATCAAACCTTAGGGTGAAACCTCATTTTTCATGCCCTTTTCCATCAAAATCTACAGGAGCAGCAAAAAAAACCCCATAAAACTTATTCCCTTTCACTTATAAATTTCTTGTCTAATCTTATAGGATTGTGTTGGGCCCCTCTACAAAAACCTCTCTCAGTTTTGGCTATCTTGGAGTGGTTTTCTTGTGGCGGTAGATTTTCACTTGATGGAAAAAGTGTCAAATTCAAGTTGTGCAAAGTTGCAAAGTGGTGCAAATTTTTCTTTGCAACTCATGTGACTAAGTGGAATTTTCCAACACATCCGAATAAGTATTTTTATGCTAGGAATGTTCCTCTTTCACACTGAAACACGCGAAATCACTTCGAGCTACGTTCCATTGGATCGATCCCTTAAGGGTCCAAAGTGCAAAATGGCTATGAACTTCAGCATGTTATTACTTGGATACCATGATTCTTAGAAACTTCTTGTCTAATATTAAAAGATCTGATTAGGCCCCTCTACAAAAACCCCTCTTGGTTTTGGCTATTTCAGAGTGGTTTTCCCATGGTGGCAGATTTTCACTTGATGGAAAAAACGTCAAATGCAAGCAATGCAAAGTTGCAAAGTGGTGCAACTTTCATTCTGCAAATCATGTAACCTAGCGGACTATTCTATCACATCTGAATAGGTATGTTTACGCTAGGAATGGTCCTCTTTCACATCAAAACATGCATAATCACTTCGAGCTACGTTCCACCGGATCGATCCCTTAAGGCTCCAAAGTGCAAAATAGCTGAAAACTTCATCAAGCTATTACTTGGATACCGTGATGCTTAGAAAATTCTCATCTAATCCTATAGGATCATGTTAGACCCCTCTACAAAAACCTCTCTCGTTTTTGGCTATCTTGGAGTGGTTTTCCTGTGGCGATGAATTTTCAGTTGATGGAAAAAGTGTCAAATTCAAGTTGTACAAAGTTGCAAAGTGGTGCAACTTTCGCTCTGTAACTCGTGTGACCAAGAGGATTGTTCCAACACATCTGAATAGGTATTTTTATGCTAGAAATAGTCCTCTTTTGCACCGAAACATGCAGAATTGCTCTAAACTATGTTTCACTAGATCGATCCCTTAAAGGTCAAAAGTGCAAAATGGCTGCAAACTTCAGCATGCTATTACTCAGATACCATAATACTTAAAAACTTATCATCTAATCCTACAAGATCGCATTGGGCCCCTCTACAAAAACCTCTCTCAATTTTGGCTATCTTAGAGTGGTTTTCCCGTGGCAATGTATTTTCACTTGATGGAAAAAATGTCAAATTCAAGTTGTGCAAGCTTGCAAAGTGGTGCAACTTTCGCTCAGCAACTCGTGTGACCAAAATAACTTCTACAATGCATTCAAATATGTATTTTTATACTAGGAATGGTCCTATTTCACACCGAAACACACGAAATCACTTTGAGCTACGTTCCACTAAATCGATCCCTTAGGGGTCCAAACTAGTGCAAAATGGCTACAAACTTCAACATTCTATTAGTCGGATACTATGATGCTTGGAAAATTCTTGTCTAATCCTATAGGATCATGTTGGGCCCCTCTAAAAAAACCTCTCTTGGTTTTGTCTATCTTAGAGTGGTTTTCTTGTGGTGGAAATTTTTCACTTGATGGAAAAAGCGTCAAATGCAAGCAATGCAAAGTGGTACAAATTTTGTTTTGCGACTCATGTGACCAAGCGAACTGTTCCAATGCATCCAAATAGGTATTTTTACATTATGCATGGTCCTCTTTTGCACCTAAACAAGTGGAATCGCTCTGACCTACGTTCCACCAGATCGATCCCTTAAAGGTCCAAAGTGCAAAATGGTTGTAAACTTCAACATGCTATTATTCAGATACCATGATGCTTAAAAATTTCTCATCCAATCCAACAAGATTGCATTGGGACCCTCTACAAAAACCTCTCTCGGTTTTGGCTATCTCTGAGTGGTTTTCCTGTGGCGGCGGATTTTCACTTGACGAAAAAGTGTCAAATTCAAGTTGTGCAAAGTTGCAAAGTGGTGCAACTTTTTCTCTACAACTCGTGTGACCAAGCGAACTATTCCAATGTGTCCGAATAGGCATGTTTACGCTAGGCATAGTATTGTTTCACATCCAAACACGTGGAATCGCTCCAAGCTATGTTCCACCAGATCGATCTTTTAAGGGTCCAAAGTACAAAATGGCTGCAAACTTCAACATGTTATTACTCGAATACCATGATGCTTAGAAAATTCTCTTTTGATCCTACAGGATTGCGTTAGGTCCCTCTACAAAAAATCTCTCAATTTTGGCTATGTCAGAGTGGTTTTCCTATGGCGGCAGATTTTCACTTGATGGAAAAAGTGTCAAATTCAAGTTGTGCAAAGTTGCAAAGTGGTGCAACTTTCGTTTTACAATTCGTGTGACCAAACTAACTGCTCCAACGTGTCCCAATAGGTAGGTTTACACTAGGCATGGTCCTCTTTCATAGCCAAACTCGTGGAATTGATCTGATTTTCATTCAATTGTTTTGATCCCTTATGATGGTATGCAAAACAATGGAAAAGAGAAACATACAAACAATGGTTGAGAAGTCTGAGTATTCCACACAAAAAGCGTATGATCATTGGAGCAGAGCACCTTGTTCCTCTATTTGGTGAAGAAGGTCTAGTTCAGTGGTTTTAGTGATTATCTAATGGTCAATAGATTGGTCAATAGGTTGTTGTGGGTATTTTCAGCATGCTTTGTCTTGAATAAGATCAATTAAGACCATTAGGTATGTTTTAGGGTGACTTTTGGGTCTAGTGATAAAAAATGTGAAAATTTCAATCTTGCACTAGAAGTTGTCTTTGTAGCCTTTGAAGGAAAATTTATGAATTTGTATATAAGTGTGAAAAAATGGAGTTTTGTTGATGTAATAAGGCTATTTTTAAGCCATTTGTGTGGGTTTAGAGGTCATTATATGTAGTCATTAGGTTGGAGAAGTCTAAAGTTGCAAATTTGTAAGTTGCTTAAAGCAACACATTTGAAATGCAACGGTTATTTGTTTTAAAAGTTGGTTTTTAGTTAGTTGAGGGCATGGATCAATTAGAGAAGGGTGTAAAACACTATGTAAAGCCTTGAGAGGCTCGAATGGAGGTTGTTGATGAACTTTTGGAGAAGATCTAATAAGAATTATTCAAATTGTTCTCAATTTTTTAGATTTTTGATACAAACTTGTTGATCCCGTACTTGGTACGACCTACAAATTTTCTGTACAGTCCAAAGGCTGATATGGATTGAAAGTGGGCTGAGTTGGCTTTATTTTGGCGGTGGTTTTGTGCAAAACCATAAAGGAATAGGAGAGTTCTTATCATTGAGTCAAGTGAATGTTGGAGTCTTAGTGGGCATATTTGAGAGAAGCTATGTCAAATCACAACTTGGTTGAGCCACTCTGCATCACCAATGGTGCTTTGTAATTTGAAGAGTGATTGAGAGCATTTTTCTTTGTTAAATAGACCTATTTTGGGGTCTAGGACAACATTGAGTCTATTTCTTATTTGTATTATAAATTATAACTTGCTTTCTCCCGAGTCCATTTCGTATACAAGAAATAATATTGCAAAAAGTTGACATATAAATATTTCGATGGTGATGCATCAAGAAAATATTGGAATCCTTTTATGAATCATGTCATGGAATACCAATAGAAAACGTGTTTTTATTTTCTAAGATAAAGTTGTTTAGCATCAATCAATTAATAGTCAAGACAAACCATGAAGGACAACAATGATCAATGCTAGGGCTAACCAATTAATAATTATACACGTGAATAAGTCAAGCATGTACATGTTAATAAGGGAACCAAAAGTACTCAAAAACACATAAGCCTCAAGAAGTATACACACAAATACATAGTATACAAAAATTAATACAAAGTATATGCACGAATACAAGGTATACACATGAAAACACGTAAGCCACAAAGTATACATTCGAACACACGTAAGTCACAAAGTATACATGTAAGTTGTAAAGTATACACTTGAATACATGTAACTCATATGTATTGAACCATCAATTTAGAATGCAAATATGGACACCATCGATAAAAGATATTTGTATTAACCAAATAGCCATGTAGGCATACATCAATATATTTCGATATGTATGAAATATATGTACAAAATAGCCATATAGGCTTATGAGAATGCCATATAGGCATACAATGTTAAATATGTCCAATACAAAATATGTACAAAACTGCCATGTAGGCATACAACAAAGGGCTTTGGAATAAAAAGTCATTGCTCTTCATTCTCTACAAATAAAATATTTCCCTTTGCTTTTCGATTGGATGGTGATAGGTCTATCACTCGTTTCTGTTGCACTCGAGGAGTGCTCTTGCTCCTCCTCCTAGTGTTTAGTTCATGCTAAAGTTTTAATTGTTACAATAAGAAGTAAAGACATGAATACATAGAAATTACATTATAAAAAATGATATATTTGACAAAATAATCACTTACCGCCATCTCATGATCACTCTCCATGAGGGATATATTCTCACACCCATGCTCATGCATGTTCAAACCCTGTATAAACCATAAAAAAATAATAAATTAAAATAGGTGAATCAATAATGGTTTGTGTAAGTGTGAAATATGTAAGAGTAAAACAACTGAAAACACTTCTTATTACAACATTATATCAAAGGATTCAATCATGAATTAAGCTATTAAAATCGAAAATTCATTTGAAAGCGTCATATTGCTCTTTATCTCCAAAGATTTATTAAACCACTATGGCTCTCAGATCGTGTAAGCAATGTGACTGTTAAAATGACAATCTGAAGAACGAGAAGGATGCTAAATATAGGAAACTAATCCTATATGATGATTACTAAACTTGACATGAATTCAAATAAAAGAAATCTACAACAAACTAAATACAACCATGATTATGAGATAAAGCTATGATGCTATTGCTTGAATGTTTGAATGATTGAATGATTTCCTACAGAGTAAGATTGCACAAACTTGATAATCTCGATCTTTTCTTTGTTGAATGAAGCTATATTTATAGATTTCCTGGCAGACGCTTTGCACTGGGACAACAAAGTAGAGGCTTGGATTCAATCTGGAGGATTGAATGGTGAGAGATGGAGCAGATTGGGATTTGTCTCTACCATGAAAACACCAAGCAAGAGAATAGGAAGGATTGATGGAAGAGGATTGAGAGATGAATTTCCAATTTGTCTCCAATTTGTCTCCAAAACTTCCTGTGAAGTTTGAATCAATTAATTTTGACATACTTTTGACATAATTTAGACATAGGATATCTAATTTGGTTTTGAGGAAATATAGAGGAATATTCTTTATGCTTTTATTTAAATATTTTTTATTTAATTAAATTAGCTAAAGAGGGATAAATAATTTAATAGAACAAACTATAAAAGTTGTTTATTAAATTAAAATAGAAGAATATGGAAATTAATCAATAAAGTGTTTAATCTTTATTTAATTAATTTAAGATTTGATGTGATAGAATAAAATAGGGAAATGATAATTAAATTAAACAAAGTATTTAATTTTTTTTATTTAATTAAGATGAGATAATAGAAGAATTAGAAGACTTTTAAATGTGAATGTGAACGTGAACTGTATAAATAAATATTTCAATTTATTCAATAGTAGAGGAATTTAGGATAATTAATCAAATAAATTGTATTTAATTAATCAGATTCTTGAGACCAATTTTAGGTGTATACATTTTGCACCTCTTTTAAGTGGTGTGTTTATGCATTCCTTCAAAGAAAATTTTGCTGCTACTGCCAGTATTGACGAAAAAAAATCAGTATGCCCCAGATATGCCCCAGATATTGATTTTCAGATGATATATGCCCCCCTTGGGAGATAAATTTATGGTTTTATGATTTTTTTGGAGTTTTCAAAGTTTAGAAAATTTCATAATGATTTGATGATGATTTAATGAAGATTTGATGATGAAATAATTTATCTCCCGAAATTGATGAAGAAAATTTAGCTTGTGGATGAATTTCAATTACTTTCATAATTAAAATAAAAGAAATCCCCTCAAAAATCCCTTTTGAAAAACCTATATAAGGTCAAAAGTGCCCTTTTCACCCTCATTTGTACTTTTTGACTTTTCAAAACCTAGTGAGAGAGACATTTGAGCCACCTAGAGCAAGATGTTGATCCCCTACCACACCCACTGGTTTGAGCATGTGTGACATCACCAATGGCCGACCGCCTATGGACCTCCAGTACGTACCCATAATCTACCTCATAATTTGTGCATTCTTGATTTTCATGCCTTTTTTTTTTTTTCCTGCATTTACTTTTTTTTGTAGTTTTAGCTAGCAATGTCACACTGTAGCGCTTTGCACTTCGGTGTAGCGCTTACATTAGTTTTTTTAGCACTTTGAGGAATTAGCGCTTTCGTAGAATAATTTAGCGCTTTCAAGAATGAGTGCATAGATAGAGTTATTTAGCGCTTTGATGCCCGATTTTAGTGCCTAGAAAGTTCTAGCGCATTGATGTAATAACTTGGTGCATTGATAGACTGTTATAGCATTTTGATTAAAGTAGCACTTTAATAGACTGTTATAGTGCATTGGTGCTATGAAACAATGCTTTCATTTTGTTAGTGCTTTGGATGCCTGTTTTAGCACATTAGATTTCCGAAATAGCGCTTAGGGTACTTGTTTTAGTGCTTTTGAATGATGAAACAACACTTTTGATTTTTAAGGCTTTGGATGCCTATTTTAGCGCATCCATGTCAGATTTGTAGATTTTGACACAGTTAACCTTGATTTCGTCAATTTTGATCATGTCCATTCTTCAGTTTGGTATGATTTGATTATCCAAATTCCTTAATGACTGATTCTAATAATAAATAAGACTAACTCTCATGACAGGCAAGAAATAATCCCATTTGTGATGATCCTCATGATAGGTGAGGAGTGATTTCATATCTGATAAACCTCATGATAGGTGAGGTTAGATGATGGTTATGATGAACCTCATGACAGGTGAGGTTATTTGATGTTTGTTCATGAATTTTGATCAAAAATTCATACCAAAGTTTGATTGGATCTAATAGTAGATTGACTTATGAATTTTGACATAGTGCACTGATTTGTAAACCTGTTTGATGATAGGATCCTCTAGATAACCTCCAAATATGAGAGATATTTCCATGGACTATTGATTTGATTCCTCATTTGACTCTTGATGAGATTCAGATCATCTCTCAATGTGGTCTGTCTACTCTTCTTGATATGCCCCAGATTAGGATTAATCAGGGTCTACTTACTGCCTTGGTCGAGCGGTGGCACAATGATCATAACACCTTCCATCTACCCACCAGCGAGATGACAGTCACACCAGAGGATGTGTGGTGGATATTATAGATACCTTTTATCAGAGAGATCGTACTTTACGATTCACATGAGGCTGGTGGGAGAGATGCACTACATAGAGTATTCTAGGATAATCATATTGCAAGATTGAGTGTTCGATGGTGGATGATGGCTAACGCATATGCTTCTCTACTAGCACTGCTAGCTGGATTCATTAGAGGCCTCATTTGTCCTGATCACAGGTCAAAGGGATTCTTTGTGGGTTGGGGTCGTATTCTTGAGAGTATGGTCATGCACGGGACCAGATATGCATGGGGGATGTGTATGCTAGCCCACCTTTATCATGATTTACACTGAGTGGTATACTTGGGAGGATGCAGCCTATCAGTAGGGGTGAATTTATTATAGGTTTGGGCATGGAAGAATTTTTCCATTGTGCGACCATTACTCGTATGTGATAGACCTACAGGCAGACCATATTTTTTTTGTTACAGAGGTCGACTTACCCAGTCTCATATGGGTAAGTTAGAGCATTGGAGACTTGTTTTGGATAACTTAGAGAGTTTTGTATGGCGACCTTATCTGGATTGTGAGAATTGGGAGGAGGATGATGTAGTGCTGAAATATTTATGTGATTCCATGTATTTGATCGGCAGGACCCCTTTTGTTCTAGAGATATTTTTACTGTGGTGGGTCTACAGGTAGTATGGTATTGTGCAGTGTATGCCTCAAGGGGTTGCTCACTATGCTCGGTGGTAGAGTGATACAATAGATTGGGGGTCATGTTTGTCATATGACACATTAGTGGAGGGATACCGGGCTCTGCACCCATCAGCTTGGGACATGTGTCGGGATATTGCAGAGGCACCAATGACAAAGGAGTATGTCACATTTTTGGCTTTGTATCCATGTCCTTAGATCACCATTCCAGATGAGCCAACACCATTACTTGTGGAGGAGGATGCTACCAAGGATCCTACCATAGCCATTGAGGGCGAGGAGGATAGTGGATCTGACACTGAGTTGAGCAGCAGTGAAGACAACAACAATGATGATGGGGATGGTGGTGGTGGAGGTGGCAGAGGGGTTGGACGAGAGGCAAAGTTCTATAGGGGTTGGTATCATGATGCAGTTCCTTCTGGGCACAGAGTGAGTTATGCCCCGTCAAGACCTGGGAGGATGCATACCCAGATAGTTAGTGAGGGTGTGATGCAGCCTCCATGGAGAGATCCTAGAGATCCTAGTCCATCCGATGGTGGTGGTGGTACTGGTCTTGTGATGCCTGCACCATTTGGCAGCAGCAGATCCTAGATGCTATTTGTGATTTTGAGACATATTTTTTGAGACATGATGTACACTTCGAGTCAACTCATTTTGACAATGTATCTCTTCTTATTTCAGACTTCATTGTATACTTGACATTGATGATATATATGATATGCAATTGATTTCTATTGATCTATGATGGATGCATTTATTTTAACATGCTTTTTATTATATGATGATTCTATGATGAATGCCTTTATTTTATGTTATGTGATGATTCTAATTTAAATGTTTATGTATGAATATGTGATGTATTTTGTGATGGATGATATATGGATGACAATGAGGTATGGGTTAAATTTGATCAAATGTATATGATAATAATGAAAAATGATGATGTTTTTTATGATTGATATATGGATAAAAATGATGATTCGTATATGGTAATAATGAAAATGATGTATATGAAAATGATAATGTAATAAATGATATGGTGTAATGAACATGATGTATATGAAAATGATAATTTGTAATAGAGGATAATGTAATAAATGATATGGTGAAATGAACATGATGTATTTATTTATGATATGATGTGTAAAATATGGTAAAATAAGTGCACAACTATTTGATGTTAAATGCATGAATGTTGAGATGATAAAAGCTTTGCAATGATGAGATGATGCTCCTATATGTTTTTGATGATTTTTGGTTTATGTCAAGTATACTCAATCATATTTGTAGAAAAGATAATCATTAATTGGAATCCTTTATGTAAAAAACACTCTGCAGATGTAGAATTTATTATGAATGCAGTCTAATTTTAACATGCAACTACATGCAAAACCATTATCATTTTAACAGTTCTTTTGTGCTTGGTATCATCATAGAGATTTTTAGGATGTTGATAGCAAATACAAGCGTTAATGGTATATGTTAGACCAATGACAACCTGAGTACAAATTTCATGATTTTTGATATTGCAAGCGAACACAAGCATATAGGTATAATTGAACCGAGATGACCTAAGCATTTCTTGCATAAACATGCAGATATTAATCATTTTAGTGTGTGAATTATGAATGTCATCGGTGATACATTTTTATAGCACATCCCTTGACAATTCACACATTCATATGATTAACGTACAAACAATAGACAAATAAAAATATCATTCTTCTTCCTTGTTTCTCTAGTTTATTACATCATCAAGTTACTCCAAAGAAATGATAATCATAAATTGAAAACAATGCATCTACCTTTTACTTAGAATGTTTCAATCATTATTCAGATTAGATCATCCATCCTGATTTTGTAATTTTTTTGCGATTTTCCAAGATTTTTGACCAAAGACCTGACCTACTAACCTATCCTAGGGGCCTCAGGGGCTGATCAAAGATTAGCCGTGCCTACATTACACACGTAGAGACCACGTAGTTTGACTGACATAGACTCATGTTTTTGGTTTTTTCTTTTTCTAGACTGGCTTTTCGACTTGTTTTTGGATTTTCTCGATAGGATACGGATGTTTGATTCATTTCCGATAGTGATTGATGTTGCACTTTGATCATTTTTTTTTTGTACTTGTTATACTTTTGTTTTCCCATTTGGCAAAGTCGATGTTTTGTTGCACCCATTGATATCTAGATGTTGCCCCCAAGATAGAGTGAGACATGACCAAGTGAAATGATTTGATAATGGATGCAATGATGGCAAGACTAATGATATGATATGAAATGGTAATGACAGTCAAGACTAATGATCCTAATATGTATCAAAATAGATGGGAAAGCTGGTTTAGAAACACATACGACGCTTGTTTCCAGGTTTTCACCATATGTTTTGATTGTACTCTTTGTTTTGTATTTTCCTTTTTCACATTTTTCTATTTTTTGTATTATCTGTATATTTTTTTTTTGTATTTTCTATTACCAAGACACCTATTTGCCAAGTTTTCATCAAGGAAACTATTTTCCAGAAGTTTGACTCGTGCACTAGGAAATTCAGGTATAAAACTTTCTGAGATGGATACTGTTGATAGGTTCATCAAACAAATCCCCCTATGATGTTGATAGTTGATAGGCCCCTGATCCATACACTGATATGATGACAAAAGGACCTATCTAGTCAGGTTCAAACTTCTCTTTCTTTTCTTTGTCCTGCTGATTTCTAGGGTTCTCTTTTAGGACCAAATCACCAACCTAAAAGACTCTAGGTTTTACGCTATGATTGTAACTCCTTGATATTTGTTTTTGATATGTTGTTAGATTGTTGACAACTTTTTGATGATGCTCATCCAATAGTTCCAATTCTTAAAGTCTGGATACCCTATAGTCTTCATCTAAAATGATTCCTCTTAGTGATACATAGAGTGATGGAATCTCTACTTCAATGGGTAGTATGGCCTCTGATCCATATACCAAGGCATATGGTGTAGCTCCTATTGGTGTTTTGATGTTGGTTTTGTAGGCCCATAGTGCAGGATTAAGCTGAACATGCCAATCATGTCCAACATCGTTAACCATTTTCTTGAGTATTTTCAAAATATTTTTGTTAGAGGCCTCTGCTTGGCCATTTCCCTGAGGATAGTACTTTGTTGAGAAACAATGTTGGATATGAAACTTGTCACATAATTCTTGGACATCTTAGTTTTTGAATGGTCATCCATTATTAATGATAATAGATTGAGGTATGCCATACTGACAGATTATGTAATTCAATATGAATGACGAGATCTATTTTCTAGTGATAGTTGTAAGAGGAACTACTTCTATCCATTTTGTAAAGTATTTTGTTGTTGTGATTATGAACTTGTGTCCATTGGATGAAGATGGATTTATCTTTCCTACCAAATCTACTCCCCATTGACAAAAGGGCCATGTTGATGTGAATGGATGCAATTATTGAGTTGGTGCATGGATCAGATTACTGTGAATCTGAAATTTTTGGCATTTCTTTACAAACTGATAAGACTCTTTCTCCATGCATGGCCAATAATATCCAAAACGAAGGAGTTTCTTTGCTAGAGTTATACCACTCGAATGAGTGCCACAAATACCGTCATGAACCTCACGTAAGGACGTCTTAGATTTGTTGTGTTCTAAACATCAGAGTAAGGTACCATCAAGACCTCGACGATAAAGGATTTCGGTGATTAACATATGTCGGGTGGATTGGCGGATGAAATTGCATTTCTAGTTCCTGGAAAGATCGGGAGGGAGGATATTGTCCTTTAGGTAATCATAGGTTTTCTCATAGATGGATGTTTCAATGGTCTCTAAATGGAATATGGCATTGGATTCTGAACTATTATAAGAAGGACATGATACATGTTCTACCATAAACTCATAGCGACCACGTTTCTCTGGCAATTGTAAGAGTTAAGCAATTGTTTCCATAGCATCTGCCACTTTGTTCTCTACCCTTGGAATTTGATCAAATTTTATATTGAAAAAAAATTGTTTTAGATCATCTATTTGTTGTTTATAGGACATTAAATTTTCATCTTTCATCTGATACTCATCATTTACTTGATAAATGACTAGTTGAGAATCCCCATATACCTGTAATTCTGTGATCTTCCATTCAATTGTGATTTTGACCCCAATGATTAATACTTCATATTCCACTACATTATTAGTACATTGAAACATCATTCTATAAGATTTCGGGATGGTGTGTCTTTGAGCAGTGATGAACAAAATCCCTACTCCAGATCCTCGTTGTGTATATGATCCATCAAAATACAATATCCATTGTTGTGGCATCACTGTCAAAATATTCGCATTTGGAAACTCAATTGTCATAGGTCGATCATCTGGTAAAGGAGCCTCAACCAATTGTTCAGTGATTTCTTGAACCTTGATGGCTTTTCTTTCCACATATTGAATATCAAACTCACTTAAAAGCATGACCCATTTGGCCATTCTACCTATTAAGGTAGCCTCATTGAGTAGATATTTTAAGGGGTCATTTTTCGCTATGAGCCTGATTGTGTGAGTCAACATATAATGTCATAAATGTTGAATAGAAAATACCACTTCCAAGAAAAATTTCTCAATGAAAGTGTAGTTTATTTCATAGCCATTTAAAGTTTTGTTGATGTAGTAGATGGCATGTTCCCTTCCTTCATAATCTTCTTGTGCCAATAATGCTCCTAAAGAGATATTTGTTGTTGCAATGTATAGTATCAAAGGTCTTCCTTCTGTAGGTGGCATGAGAATAGGTGGAGACATCCGATATTATTTTATATGGTCGAACATTGTTTCACACCCATTATCCCATTTGAAAACAACATTTTTATGCAATAAATGATTGAATGGATGAATTTTGTCCGCCAGCTGGGAGATAAATCTCTTGATTAATTGGAGCCTTCCTTGTAGTGACCTGAGTTGATTGATGTTTCTAGGTGGCAGCATTTCCATTATTGCTTTAACTTTCATTGGATCCACTTCAATGCCCTTTTCTGAGACTATGTATCCCAAGATTTTTGCTGATGTGACCCCAAAGACACATTTCTTAGGGTTTAGCTTGACATTGAACTTCTCTAGCCTCATGAAGATTTTTCTCAGGATATGCAGATGTCCTTCCCTAGAACAAGATTTAGCTAGAATATCATCCACATAATCCTCAATAAAGGTTTGCATCATATCATGAAAGATTGTGGTCATTGCTCTTTGATAGGTTGCCCCTGCATTTTTCAAACCAAATGGAATGACATTCTAGTAGAAGGTTCCCCATGGACATGTAAATGAAGTCTTCTCCTGATCTTCTGGAGCTATCTTAATTTGGTTGTATCTAGAGAAATTGTCCATTATTGACAACATGGCATGCCCTATCATTAAGTTTATAATGATGTCTATATTAGGCAATGGGAAATCATCCTTTGGGCATGCCTTATTCAATTCCCTAAAATCTGTACATATCCTAATGCTATTGTCTAACTTTGAGATAGGTACAATATTTGATATCCATTCAGCATAATCAATAGACCTTATGAATCCAACATCTAATAATTTATTTAGCTCAACCTTGACCATTAATGCGATATGGGGATGCATTTTTCTCAATTTTTTCTTTACAAGCTTGATTCCTATAGGTAAAGAAAAATGATGCATGAGAAGATTTAGATCCAAGCCTGACATATCAAAATTTGACCAAGCAAAGTTAATGCTTCTTTCCTTAAAGAATTTGATAAATTCCTGTCTCTCTTGTTCTGTCATAGATTCTACCAGATATAAAATCTTTTCTTTTTCTTCAGTGCTAATGTTTACAGACTGTATTGGCTCCACCAAAACTGATGACCGTTCATGATAATGCTCTAGAAGAGTGTCAAATCTCCCATATTTCAGTGCCTCGAAGAGGTTTTCACCATCAGATGCATTCTTTATTTTGTCTCTTTCAAGATCTAATGCTGCCATAGAATGGTTTTCACCATTAGATCCATTATTCTTGTTTTTAATTTTACAACTGGAAGATTTGACACCCTCCTGCTGAGTCGCGTTGTTATGAGAATTATGGATAGAACTAGTACCAGGTTCATCACAACATAGGAAATTTACGATGGCATCATCATTTGCAAATATGGGTACATTTATAGGTTCAATAGGTTCCCAGTCGATAAGTTTGAGATGGCCTAAAGGAATGAAGTCATTAGATTAACTTAGGTTAATTGGGGTAAGGGTTAGGAAATCTATGCCATCATAGTCATTATTAGGGATGTCGATATCAATGATGGTACCCTCTTCAAGATCATCTAGTTCACTCGATGTATGTCCATCCCCACTTGAGTCATCAATATTTAGTGATCCTAATACGAATTGTCTAGACCCAGAGCTCTATCCCTCCTCACATGTAGGAGCATATTGTTTTATTACATCAATTTGGATATCTGTGTAAGATATATTAGAACACAAATCCCATTCATATTCATTAGAATCCGTTTCAGAGCTATCTCTAACCTGAAGGATTCTTTCAACAACCTTCTTTGTCATTTGTTGTTTTTGTTCTTCTGAGTATCCCAGTCCTGTCTTATCTTTTCAATGAAGAGTAAGAGGCTAAATAGGTTCTATGATGCCTTCCTTCCTTTTTCCAATAGGCCCCTGCCCTTCATAACCCATTTTTTATAGAATAGCCTTCCCTTTTCCATATTTTTCTATGTTGATATTGATGTTTGTTGATGTCGATGGTTCTCCATCTTTGTATAACCAATCGAGGATAGCTTTGTCATCTGATTCATCCTCTATAGTACCTGCTTTTACAAATCTTTCTTCTAGAACTATGACAGGTAGTGATGTTTGATGTTTGATCATTGATGGTTGTCCATATGTCTTTGGATATGACATCAATTGTGAAAGATTAAGTGATTTCTCAATAGAATATTGTCCCATTCCCTTGTCTGTCAGCTGGACCTATTCTTGAAATTTATGTGATAAAGAAGTTTGGGGATCTAGATTGTCTATTAATTGAGTGTCAACAAGACTTGTATCTTTTTATTTATCCTTTTTCTCTACCCGCTTGGTGATAATGTTCGGACTTTTTTATTCATTTGATGAATGTGAACTGCATGCTTCCCTATTGTGAGGAACAAAGGTGTCTTGAGAGATTCTAAGTGTGTCACAATGTTGAGGATGATTATAATCGGCTGATATAGTCACCTCCTATCCATTTACTAGGAATTTCAACCATTGGTGATATGTGGAAGGTACTGCTTTCATTTCGTGGATCCATGGGCGTCCCAAGAGCATGTTGTAAGTTAACTCTTTTTCCAATACTTGGCATTCTATGTGTTTCATAATTGGTCCCACTTGTATGGGTAACACAATCAATCCCTTATAAGATCTCTCTTCCTCATCATATGCCTTTACTGTCATTTTCCTTTGGGCATCAATAGCATCATCTGAATACCCTAGTGCATAAATTAACTTTAGAGTGCAAATGTTCAAACCAACTCCTCCATCTATTAAGACTCTTTTGATACGATGATTGTGGATCAAGGCTTCAATATGGAGTGTAGTGTTATGGGGATGGTTAAGTGACACATCATCCTATTCAGAGAATGATAGACAGTGTGGTGTAGTCAAATGCCCCACCATAGCCTGGAATTGGAAAACATCTAGATTTTTTGGTACTATAGTGGCAACTAGTGCTTGTTTTGGAACCTCCTTATGTGATGGTGATAGTTTGAGGAGTTCTAGTATTGATATCTGCACTAGAATGTTTTGAAGTTGATTGATAATGTTGTAATGAGATGGAGGTGGAGTTGTGTTTTTAGGCACAACTCCCTTTAAGACTACCTTGGATTTCCCCCTTGTCATTACATATACTGGTTGATAGTCCTGTTGTTCTCTAATTTTTAAAACGTTTATTTGATTTTCAGAGACTTGTATGCTTGGGAGAAAATCCAAAGGGGTAGTGTCATTGGTTTTGTGTTTGTCCATGTGATAACCAACGGTATTATCATTTTCCACTTCGGTAAGAAAAAGGATCGTGGTATCATAGACATGAATGATATTTTTACATTTTTTGTTCATAGAAGATGATGCTCCTTCATCATAGTTTGGTAAAGGTTCCTTGAAGGTTGTATGATCATTACTTTTTTTGTGTCCCTCTACATATACCTTGTTATTTTCGATCAGATCTTGAACTGTGTGTTTTAACTCCATGCAATCATTAGTTTTGTGTCCTTTATTGTTGTGGAAGTTGCAATAATCTGTGTCATTCCACCATGGTGGTTTGACCTTTGGATCCTAGAATCTTACTTCCTGCGTAGTGATAAGACCACTTGTGACTAGTTCAATCATCATTGATTCCAATGTTTGGCCTAAAGGAGTGAACCTACGCCGATTTGATGATTTTTGGTATGTTTGCGGTTTTGTGATTTCATTGTTTTGAATGACATTTATCTTGACTATTTGATTGTTGTTTTGATTTTTTTTTGAAGTAGATGTTGTCAAGTTAAAAAATGGTTTGGCATTTTGTAAATCATTTGTCGTTTCGTTGGTTCCTGTATTTCTATTCTTTTGCCAAAATTTTGTTTTATAATTGTTGGGGTATTGATTTGAGGAGTTTGTGTTATTTGATTTTTCGTTGTAATGTTTAATAACCCCTCTTTTGACCAACGCTTCTTCAATATTAAGACCATTTTCTATCACCTTTTCAAACATAGGAGGACATTGTAATTCAAGTCTGTAACTCATCTTGTACATCAAATTGTCTATGAAAAACTCCATTTTGTCTTCCTCAAGAATGGAGCGAGGATATCTAGCGAATAGTCATTGCCATCTTTGTAAAAAGGAAAAGAATGTCTCCCCTTTGTTTTGTTTCATGTTATATAGATCCTTTATTGTGACATCATGTTGGATGTTAAAATAATACTGGGATATGAACCTATTGACGAATTCTTCAAAGGTCCGTATTCCTGGTTGTAATTTGGAAAACCATTCCATACACAAACCTCCCAAGCTTCTTGGGAATAATCTCGTAAAGTAAGTTTCCTCTTGAGCAAACTCTAGGCTCATGGTTTTGAATTCACAGATATGATCGATTGGATCTGTCTTTCCATTGTATTTGTCATACTTGGGGAATTCATAGTGTCGAGGAAAAGGTATCATGTCGATTGTTGAGACAAAAGGATAAGGACAAATGTCCTATATTGCATACCTTTTGGTGTTTCCTTTTGTCATGTCTTGTATTTGTTGTTGTAAGTTTTGCATTTGGGTTGTTAAGGCAACAACCGGATCTACACCTTGTGTGTGTTGTGGTATTTTGGTTTCTCTTGTTCCAGGTGCTTCTCTTAGGTGATTTATGTCAAAGTCTTTGGGAAGCTTAGTACCTGATTCAACCAACATTAAGAGGTATTTCTCCATGTCTTGTTCTAAGATATTTTCCATGAATTTATGGAATTTTGGATCCTGTTGGGTTGTTTGTATGTCTTCTAGAGTTATTTCATTTTTGTCACTTCGATGTAGACTATTCTAGGGATTTTCTTCGATCATTGTATTTGATGTTTCAAGTTCCTTTTCTATGAGCCTCTATTTTTGTAACCTGGTGAAGATTGGCATACAAGTGTTTTTCTCTTTCTACCAAAATTTGATCTTTTATCTTGGAAAATGTCAAGTGAATTTTCAACAAAGTCAAATAAGATGATATATCTTATTGATAAGACTAGGTTAAAAATTTGATTACTATGCCTTGTTTCATGATAATAGGATGATAATATCCTGATGATGAAACTTTAGCGTAATAATGAAGATTTTTTTTTGATTTGACACTTTATGGTTTGCAAGATCCGCGTTTTGAAAAAGGACTGGTAGCTTTTAGGAACCTATCTGATTTTGGTTTCTAGATAGTGACTCTGTTAAAAAGATACTTTTGTTTTGACAAAAATCCGTGTTTAGATGACAAACAAACTGACTGATATGTTTTGGAACTCTCTATTTTGAAAGTGCTAAAACAGAGTTCATGAGCACTAAAATAGGACTTGGAAGCGCTATTTCGTAGAAGTGCTAAAACAAAGTTCAAAAGCGTCGAAACAGATGATGGAAGCGCTATTTTGTAGAAGTGCTAAAATAGTGCTTGAAAGCGTTGAAACAGTGCTTAGGAGCACTATTTTTGGAAGCACTATAAAATGCTCAGAAGTGCTGAAACAGTGCTTGGAAGCGCTAAAATAGAATCCCAAAGCACTGAAATTGATTTCCAAAGCGCTAAAACAAGACTTGGATGGTTAAGAATTTTTACTGCAAAATTTGATTTGGCCTTGTGGTGTATTCTATCATCAGTTGTGGGATGTAGGACGTACATATGAATTGACTATGATTATGATACTGTGTGAGGGATCTCCTTTGGAAGAAAGCTCATGAATAAAGAGGTTCTATGGTGTAATCAGCAGTATGACTTCTAGCAAAATCGTGATACCTATGAATGCAAGTTTTGTGTTGTAGCAAGATCTTTTGACTTTGATATAAGAAACACCTTTTTCTCAAAAGATTTTGGTAACCAAGTGGTCTCTTGCGTTTCTTGACTTTGATGGTTTTCTTGACAAACTTTGTTGATTTCCACTCTCGAATCATGATTTTTTCTAACTTGATTTGATTTGCAGTTTTTTGGATGATCTTTTATCTGATTTATAATGATTTTGAAAACAAAGAAAGCAAATTGTAGAATAATTGTTTTAATCTAAATAGATAGTGTATATTCAAGAACCACAAATGGTCTTTATTGATTTTCACTGGTTTTTTTTCACAAATATATATTTTCAAGTAGACTCACTCTTAAATTCAAAAAGGTAATTGTTATACTCAACAACCCACATATTAAAATTGCATTGACTCACACAGCCATGTCACTCTCTAGAGGGTGACCGTATTTTTTTCTTTTCCAGGTGTGTACTCAAAGTTGGATTTCTCGTCCTCTAAGCAAACGGTCCTTGGCAATTATATGGTGAGTGTTTTGGGGGTAGATTCTTCCCTCCCCTTGCACTGTGAGTATTACAATATTTGGTTACTGACTCAGCTGGATACTATGCTATGGTTCTTAGATAGGGTTTTCATGCAGTGTGGCAAATGATAAACTCCCTCAGGAGACCTCCCAATCTTTAGAACGAAGATTTTTGGGATGGTTATCTTGCACACTACCATCAAGTTGGACTTTTATCAACAACTTTCATTTTGATTAGAGTGGGTTGGAATCCTTGGCTTTAGGCATTCCCACTTAGGTCATTCCCATAGGGTGAGTACTTTTTCCCACTACGGCAGGCCTTCTAAAGGTTTAACAAAAGTGTAAATTTGCATGAAAATAAAGGACGAGTCTTGCACTTTGATCACCCAGTTAAGGGGAGAGCATAAGCCTATTCACCACACAAGAACAACAGATAAATGATTCATTTTAAGCCCAAAGACAAATTTTTCTAATCTATGTGAAGATTTTGCTTCACAAAAATCATGGTTTCCATTTTAACTGATATAGAAAAA
This sequence comes from Sequoiadendron giganteum, assembly GCA_007115665.2. NCBI lineage: Eukaryota > Viridiplantae > Streptophyta > Pinopsida > Cupressales > Cupressaceae > Sequoiadendron > Sequoiadendron giganteum. The sequence continues at coordinate 271,816,546 of CM021103.1, read as the reverse complement.
GTGTGATGGCTACCCTAGGATTGATAAAATTTTAAAACAAAAATGGCTACCCTAGGATTGATAAATTTTATACCAAGTGAGTATCCTAGGATTGGTTCATTTTAGTCCAAAATGTATCAAAATGAAATTTGGTCGCGGTCACATCAGATCCAGATAAATAAATACAAAAGTGCTAAAACAGTCAATGAAAGTGCTATAGTATTTCCCAGATGCGCTAAACTCGAAAGTGCTGAAACAGAATACCGAAGTGCCAAAGTTGTCCATGGAAGTGTTATATCAGCTATACTGGAGATCGATGGTCGAGGCGCTAAAACAGTTCATGGAAGCACTATAGTAGAAATGCTAAAGAATTTAGCGGATGCGCTAGAGTTTCACGGAAGTGCCAAAACAAAGCATGGAAGTGCCATAGTTTTCCAAGGATTCCCTATAGTTTTTGATGGAAGCGCTATAGTTTTTTGACATAAATGCTAAAACAGAACACGCCAGAAACCTGTACAACACTTTTCAGAAAAAAATTCAAAATATTGGGTTAAAGCCCCACGGTGGGTGCTAAACTGTAAGTGTAAATATGTAAGAGTAAAAAAACTGAAAACACTTCTTAATATGACATTATATCAAAGAATTCAATCACGAATTAAGCTATTAAAACTAGAAATTCATTTGAAAGCATCATATTGCTCTCTATCTCCAAAGATTTATTAAACCACTATGGCTCTCAGATCGTGTAAGCAATGTGACTATCAAAATGACAATCTGAAGAATGAGAAGGATGCTAAATACAAGAAACTAATCTTATATGATGATTACTAAACTTGACATGAATTCAAATAAAAGAAAATCTGCAACAGACTAAATACAACCATGATTATGAGATAAAGCTATGATGCTATTGCTTGAATGCTTGAATGATTGAATGATTTCCTACAGAGTAAGATTGCAGAAACTTGATAATCTGGATCTTTTTTTTGTTGAATGAAGTTGTATTTATAGATTTCCTGGCAGCAGCTTTGCACGAGGGCAACAAAGTAGAGGCTTGGATTCACTCTGGAGGATTGAATGGTGAGAGATGGAGGAGATTGGGATTTGTCTATACCCATGAAAACACCAGGCAAGAGAATAGGAAGGATTGATGGAAGAGGATTGAGAGATGAATTTCCAATTTGTCTCCAATTTGTCTCCAAAACTTCCCGTGAAGTTTGAATCAATTAATTTTGACATATTTTTGACATAATTTAGACATAGGATATCTAATTTGGTTTTGAGGAAATATAGAGGAATATTCTTTATGCCTTTATTTCAATATTTTTGATTTATTTAAATTAGCCAAAGAGGGATAAATAATTTAATAGAACAAACTATAAAAGTTGTTTATTAAATTAAAATAGAAGTATATGGTAATTAATCAATAAAGTGTTTAATCTTTATTTAATTAATTTAAGATTTGATGTGATAGAATAAAATAGGGAAATGATAATTAAATTAAACAAAGTATTTAATTTTTTTTATTTAATTAAGATGATATAATAGAAGAATTAGAAGAATTTTAAATGTGAATGTGAATGTGAACTATATAAATAAATATTTCTATTTATTCAATAGTAGAGGAATTTAGGATAATTAATCAAATAAATTGTATTTAATTAATCAGATTTTCGAGACCAATTTTAGGTGTATACAGTTTGATTTTTCACTAACTAACATCTATAACAACAAATGTAAATGTAAATTTACTAATTTTCCTCATACCTCCCCTGTTAGAGCCATCGATGATTATATAGAAGATGACACACCAATCTCCATTTCCCTCATCATATTCGAAGGTGTTTCGGCTTGCAACATCTGAAAATAAAACAACAAATTATTCAACATAATCAATGATGTGCATATAAACTATACAAATATATTAAGTACAATCCATTAGTTAAACTCTTTATTCTATTACCTCTGTGTAGGTTTGAGTAAATCCACCACCACTGGGAAGTGTTCCATTGAAACCTCCAATATTAGTCTGTTCAACATCCAAAATTGTATATTAAATTACCATTTGTAAAAAAATGCTATTAACGTGCAATAAATTTATAATTGTTTACTAGTTACATACCCCAATGATAGGTGTACTACAAAAATAAGTAGACGGGGGGCTGGTGTTTCTAGTCTCAACACTGTGACCCTGCAATTTAATTAAAATCATAAAACATTTTTAGTTAATCTTGCATTTCAAAATCAAAATTTAATAAATTAAATTCAATGAACATGAACTAACTTTTACCTGACTATCAATGCCATATGCCTCATGCAAAATGTCAACTGCCCTCTCCATCTCCATAGTTGTAGACAGATCCTATGTAGCAGTCTCCTGAGTGTGAGTGGGGTCATATTAACAAGTAGCCCCGCAAGATTGACACACATGTGTTTGAAGGCCACCACTTGAAGACTCCCTTGTATGGCACTATATAATAGGGATAGTATGATGGATGACATTCTGGGTCAAAGTGTTGATCACTTGCAATGTCTCTACGTCAGCACTTTCCTTCGCGACAAAAGGCATAACAATGTGCTCACGAGGTGGCCTAGCGAGAGATCGTCTACCTTTCCATGTAGGATTCAGTTGTGCACTAGGTCTATCCTAAACTAACCCCCCACCTCTCCCCTGGAAATCCCTCATATCAAAATAATTTGGGATTTTGTTCAATATGAACTCACTGTATAGTTTCCTAAGGAAATATTGCAGGACCTCACAATTGTTGCACGGTGGGTAATCAAAGACCATGTACCACCTATAAAAAACTGGTCCCTAATCTATTGGTGGTGGCACCAATGGATAGGAAACCTCTTCGCATTGAGGGTAAGATTTTGATTTGTGCTTGGGTCAGTGAATAATAAGCACAAATCACCTTTTCTAATTTTTAAATCCATTGCATAATAATCCCTAGCTGCTTGCTCCCTATCTTGCCATCCAATTATTTGTTTGCTAATTAAATCTACATTTTTTAACATATCTTTCAATGAATTTGTTAGGGTCATTCTTTATGTGGTTGAACCATTTGGATCACTCAACTTACAGGTCAAATCCTCAATTTTTTTTGTTGTTCTCAATTTCACTCATTAAATTTTGTTTAGTGCCAAGAGGGGGTTGAGTGATTGGTGGAGGAGGTTGTTGTTGTGGTTGATTTTCATCTTGAAGATTTAGTTGGTCTTCCTATTGAGGATCTTGAGGGTTTGTAGGTTGATTTGCATCTCCTAAAAATTCAAACAAATATATATCAAATTCATTCTAAAAATAACAAATTCAACCTAAAACTAACTAATTCAAAATAAAAACGACATAATCCTTACCTGTCACACCTCCTCCTCATCGTGGCACCATCCTTGGGAAGAAATAGCAATTGTTGGTGAAGAAATTTTTTGAATTTCTCTTCCTAGAATGTGAGTGTGAAATATGGGGGTTTTGGCCATGACTAGAAGAAAAAAATAGTCGAAATAAGATTGACAAGTTTTCTCTTCTTTTTTTTTCCTTTTAACAAGCAATAACACGAGTGCATTATAATGTGCTCACGTTATGAATTTTCAAAAAAAAATTGAATGGTGTCCACAAAATGGCTACCCATTTCCATGCACCTGACCCTTGCATAATTAGTTAATTTGCATTCTGAGGTTTCAATTCTTACATTAGTGAGAAGCTCATTTAGCTTGCATTTTTTTTTTTTTTTTCATTAAAAAGTATTGAAAAACTGCATTTGCATCCTAGATCTAGGTCATACATCATAGAAAACATAAAAATCAACCAACAAAATCTGAAAATTCTAAAAAAAAATTCCTAGTGGGACTCATTCGCCACTTTGGACGAATCAGTCCTAGTGCAAAATTTGAATTGTTATTTTTAGAGTGAAATTTATAGTTTTTAAGCTTTTGTTTGCCTCTATTATTTTTCTGTTTCAGTTCAGTTGCTTTCTGTTACATTGAAGTCATTAAAAATAACATTATTTACATTCATAGTAGTTATGGATATCATTATATTTTTGCAATTTTTATTTTCAACATTAGTTCCTAGTTCCCTTAGATCAGATTCATTAGAAAACAAAAACAAAAAACAAAAAAGCAACAATTCAAAAAATGCTTACATTTAGAAAAAGCATATCATCCAAGCCCTTTAGTAGTGATGACTTAGAAATGCTAGATGAGGTCCTTGAGTAATTCCTCTCACTAGGATCATCCACTAAGGCGTGTTATGAAAAACACAAACTAAACGAAGTTAACTTAACCCTCAAGCCTTTTAGTAGTGATGACTTTGATATTCTAGATGAAGCCCTTGAGGACTTCATCTCACAAAGCCCATCCACTAAGGATTGTTTTGAGAAACCAAAAACAAGATAAGTTAACGTGATCCAAGGGTATGTGCAGGATCATCATGAAAAGAATAGGCCCTTAAGTGGCGATGAAAATTCAGAAAATTAGAGTTAGGCAACTTGATGTAAAAATTTGAATAAGTTATCTATATTATTTCAAAAATATGTAAGAATAGAATCTATAGAAAATTGAATGTAGTTTCTAAACTACTAGGTTTATTTTTATTTTTTTTAAATCTATTTGGTGATTTGAAATTTCAATGCAGTAGTACTTAAATTTCAAGGAAAAAATAAGAAGTAGGTGTTTGTCTGACCACCCTAAATACAATAAAATGAAAATATTTTATAATAGTATTTTAGATATAAGTAGACGACTCATGTCCCGATGTGATGCATATTTTTTTGTAATTTGTTTCTAAGTAAATAATTAATTATGAATTTTTTATTACAAATTTCTAAAAATATAAAAACTTGTATCTCTAACCACCTTAAATTGGTCAAAAATTCATGAAATTCATTTTTGTTTTTAATCCTATAGTATGAAAAGCATAAAATGTGACACATGTTTCAAATTCAAAAATTGTGATACCATTTGAAAGTTATAGGTGTTTTTCAATCAGCTTGTCAATCAGGGGCTTTAGTCATAGTTCAAATACAAAATGAATAATAATTATTTATTAAATTCAAAGTAAAGAATAATTTATATTGGTGGAAAGCTAAGAATCTCTTTTAAAAACCCTTTTCATTTCATCAATTTTGGTTAGTAAAAAAGTTGTTAGCCACATGGGCCATCATATCACTTACATATTGCCACTTTTTGGCCCATCGTGATCCTACACATACCCCCAACCTCAACTCATCCTTTACCCACCTTCGCATAAACCACAACCTAAAAACAAGCCCGAGTTTACCCTTTATCCACCTAAGAATAATGTATTGTAGAAATTGATTCATAATATCATTGCTCATACATACAATACTAGAAATAATCCGCCACCACAACAACCAACCTCGACACCCTTACCTTTACCTAGTCCCATTTTTCCTAGTGCTCCTCGTTTAACTTTTCATAGTGGAAAGGAGTATAATCTCGTCAAACAACTTAAGAATACTCCTACAAAGATATCCCTATGGGATTTAATTTAGAATTCACCAAACTATCACAGTATGCTTCAAACAACCTTACAACAAGTAGTGGTTCTTCCTAGAAAAAATGTAAATGACGTGACACCTCTCATACAAGGAATGAATATAGTTAATATAGACATAACATTCCATTAACATGAGTTTCTCCCTTTGGCATTGAGACAAAAATATGAGGCCTTTATGATCATTCCTCAATTTAATAGAATATGCATAAAAATGACCATGGTTGATAATGGATCGAACCTTAATGTGTGCAGTGTGAAAATATTAGATAGGTTGTGAGTAGACAAATCAATGATGCACAACCCGACTCTTTATCCATTTGAGGATTTGAAAATGTAGGAAGGAAACCACTTGGTGTAATTACTTTACCTATTACAGTAGGAAAGGCTACCTTACAAAATTCTATTCATGTTATGCCTCATGACCTTTCATACAGTCTTCTTTGGGAAGACCATGGATTCATGAGATGCATGTGGTGCATTTGACTCTTCATCATATTATAAAATATGTCTATGACAAAAAAGTATACCAAGTTGAAATGGACCCTGAGCTTGAAAGTTGCTTACAAATTGAAAAAGGAATGACAAGTTGTTTAAGCACATTAATTCCCATATCCAACATAGAACCTTTAAAACAAGACAAGAAAGGAATGGAAACTGTGTCAAAATTATTGGATGATGATTGGGGTTCCTTGGAGTTCACACCTTCATTTATGGGAGAATACATAATCACAAGAAAATAAGATGAAAAACAAAAGCAACCAATGGTCGTATCAACTCAAAACATGGAAGAACACTCACAAACATCTAACTCATATACTCTTGAACAAGATACAAGTTATATGAAAAAATTTGATGAGATAGACTACCAACAACCACCAAACACAAAATAAATGGAAAATTTTTATGGGAGAGTTTATGAACTTGTGAAGCAATTGGGTTATAATAGTAAAGGGTGTGGAAAGAAAGAACAAGGAATTTGGGTTCCTATAGAGCCTTAACACACAAGAGACAAAGAATGGTTTGGGCTATTTTCCTTCTAAAATTATGCAAGCAACAAAGCAACCATCGTTAAACATCAATACTATCATGTGCAAGCCAAAAATCAACCTCACTATCAAGCATCCTTTAAAATTGCTTGACACGGATTTACCACCATCATGGGAATACTTTGAAGATGATGAAGCCTTGAAACATATGCTAGGAGTTTATGATACACCATCTACTCCTCACAAGAAAAAGGTTACATGTGCTATGATCAGTACCAAGCCAAAATATGCAAAAGATGAAAGTAATGAGAATGACATAATTGTAGAACAATACAATCCTGAATTTCCAAAGTCAAATGCACTTCCTTTAGGGGATAAAATTGATATACCAATAGATATAATAGATAAAGAGAAAGTCATTAAAATCAAAAAATGCCTCGATGATGAAGAACAAGAAGATATTGCAACCTTGCTTCATGACGATCTAAAGATAGTGACACACAACATTGTCCTTGTTGAAAATGCCAAGCTTGTTCAACAAAAGACACAAAGGATGAATCCTAAGATATCCTTGCTTGTTAAGGGTGAACTTGAAAAAATCATTGATGCTTTCTTTATAAGACCTATATATTATTCTCCATGGATCTCAAACATTGTTGTAGTCACAAAACCTAACAATCATATTAGGATGTGGAGAGATTTTCATGATTTGAATAAAGCATCTTTAAAAGATGACTTTCCCTTTCCTAATATTGACATGATAGTAGCCTCAACTTTAGGACATGCTTTGTTTTCATTCATGGACGATTTTTTTGGATACAATCAAATCTTCATCAACCCTCAAGATCAATACAAAACAACATTTACAACTGTTTGGGGAACATTTTGTTGGGTTATGATGCCTTTTGGATTAAAGAATGCAGGCACAACATATCAACGAGCTATGACACTAATATTCCATGGTTACATACATAAGATTTTGGAGGATTGCGTTGATGACATTCTAGCCAAATCATTAACAAGATAAAAAAATGTGAATATCCTTTGGAAAATATTTGAGCGAATGCAAAAGTACAACATGAGGTTGAATCCAAAAAAATGTCTTTGGTGTCGATAGTGGGAAACTTTTAGGTTTTATCATATCTCATAGAGGCATTGAGGTGGGTACAAAGAAGATTCATGCTATCATCAACATGCCACACCCTAAAAATATTTCTCAGTTGTGCACATTACAAGGAAGAATTCAAGCCATTTGTCATTTTGTCACATATTTAGCTAATCGAACATTACCATTCACACATCTCCTCAAAAAGGATGTGCACTTTGATTGGGATGATGATTGTAAACATGATTTTGAGAGTTTGAAGGAATACCTTACAACTCCACCTATTTTACAACCCGCTATGCAAAACAAACTATTTATACTTTATATATCCGCATTAGCCCATGCTTTTGCAACATTGTTGGCTTAGCAAGATGAAAATGGTAAAGAGCATCTGGTCTATTACATTAGTTGCATGATAGATTATGAGAAATGATACACAAGAATAGAAAAATAGTGGTTTTCCCATGTGTTCGCCACCTGTAGATTGTGAGACTATTTACTGAATGTGGAGATACAAGTAATGACAAAATTTGACCCTCTCAAACATCTTTTCAATAAAATAGACTTATCAGGACGTCTAGCTAAGTGGGTGATGTTGTTGATTGAGTTTGACCTAAATTTTTTTTCAAATTTTTTTTTAAGGGTTAAGCTTTGATCAACTAATTGGTTGATGCTCCTTCCCTTTTGGCATTACCTAGTAACAACTCATCCCCTGACAATAATGTCTTGACAATCAAAACTAATACATGGGAATTATACTTTGATGGATCTAAGTGTAGAACAAGTTTTAACATTAAGGTTATATTAATTCCACCTATAGGAGAGCCGAATCCCTTGTCATATCTATTAAATTTTCTATGTACAAACAAAACTACAAAGTATGAAGCATTGCTCGTTGGGTTACGTGTTGCTTTAATTTGGGTGAAAAAGATGTTATGATCTTTGGTGATTCAAAATTAGTAATCAAATAAATAAATGGGACATATCAAGCAAAGCATGACAAATTATCCAAATATAAGGATCTTGCAATGAACTTTTTAGAGAAGGTTGAATCATTTAGCATTGACAACATCCCATGAAAAGATAATCGACATGCAGATGTAATGGCGAGTGCAACCTCTCTTATATCACCTCAAGATCCTTCAAAAGATTTCATATTTACTGTTCACCCAATCATGAAACCATCCATCGACGATAACCTTGAAAAAGTACTAGAAACAACCAAGCAAGACTCAAGTGAGTGCTATGATACAATATTCAACTATTTGAAAGATGGTACTGTTCTTGAGCCCACAACAAAGAACACCTGATGTCGCTTGTGAAAACTAGCAACCAAGTACATCATTCTAGCTGATGTATTATATAGAAGATCATTTAACAACATTTTTCTTAGATGTCTTAATGAATTCAAAATCCCCATAGCACTTGAAGAGGCACATGCGGGTGCCTATGGAGGTCATTTTGGAGGGATATCTTCAGTGTAAAAACTAGTTCATATGGGATATTACTAGAGACATATGTAAGAAGATTTCTTTGTGTACATTAAGAAATTTCACAAATGTCATGAACATAAAAATTTGATTCATGCTCCTACATTTGAGCTTCGTGCCCAAATTCCTATTTGGTCATTTGAAGTATGGGGATTGGATCTAATTGGAAAAATTTTACCACCTTCATTCGTTGGACATAAGTTTATAATCACAACATATTGTTTTACAAAATGGGTAGAAGCTATTCCTCTTTGATCCACAACTGCTAATGTAATATGTTGTTTCATACTAGAACACATTATTGCTCACTTTGAACTTCCTTCCACATTAGTTTCAAATAATGGAACACCATTTAAGCACAATGATGCTCGACGTATTTAATATGCAACATCGCTTTTCAATAGCTTACTACCCACAATCTAATGGTCAAGCTAAAGCAACTAATAAAACTCTCAAACAAATCCTAAGAAAAACAATAAATAAACACAACAAGGATTGGCATACGCAACTAACGTACGCATTATTGGCTTACCATAATAGCATCAGACAATCAACGAGAAAAACTCCCTATAACCTTGTTTATGGTACCAAGGCAGTGATGCCCTTGGAGTTAGAAATCCCCACATTAAGGAGTGCTCTTCAAGGGCTCATTGATGACAACACTTACAAACAACAAAGATTGCATTAGGTTGAGATGCTTGATGAACAAAGTATTAATGATTTTGATCACCTCCAGGATTATACTAAGTAGTTACAAAATAATTATAGTAATCATGTCATCCCTTGAGTATTTAGTAAAGGTGACATAGTCTTGTATGAAAATCAATGAAACATTAATGCTGACTCGATTGAAAAAGGAAAATTCAGTCCTAATTGGTTAGGACCCTACATAATTAACAAAAATTACAGGTCTGATGCATACATGTTAACAAAGATGGATGGAACACCTCTCAAAGACCCTATCACTGCCACGCATCTATACCAATATTATGTCTAATCCCCTTGAATAGTATGAATGATAGGAAGTGTTGTTAGAGCTACTAGGTTATATTCCACACACATTCACATTGCTTCATTCTTAACATACAATTATTTGTATGTCTCAAAAACTAAAGTGATTATCTAATTCATTTTTATTTAATTACTTTATATCTTACGCTATTCAATTTTATCCCATGTTTTATGTTAGATTAGATCCTTATAGGCATTTAATGTTCTTTAGTTAAATCATAATTGTATTTCATTTATCATAACATACTTCATCACAATGTTGCATCTAAGCTCAAAACTGTAATAATTTTTTGGTTAGATCACATAAAACATGTTAAATCATGGAAGAATTCATTAAATAATCTTATAGAGGTTATTTAATCAATCACAATGACATTTAATTTTTCAAACACAAATAATAAAACATCAAGTGCTCATATATATATATATATATAAGTTTTATGTACATGTCATCAAATATGCAATACTATTGAGGCCTCTGGCTATAAGATCCATCGAGACTTGGTGGTTGCATCTGTCTGGTAGCAGTCTGTTGGGAGACAGTGGTGTGTGATCATGATCATGATCCACTGAGTGTACCAAGAGAAAAATCTAAGCCTTGTATCTATCCAAGGGCCTCCCAATGTGCTCTTGCTATCTGATCTCTCTTTGTCAGTAGGTTGGCTACCTCTACCTCTAGTCTCTCAAACTCTCCAGGGGTCCAAGATGGTTGTGCCTCTAGGGCATCATCAACTTGGTGGACACACCTCCTCAAAATCTCATACACTACCCATAGTCTAACAGATGTCCTGAACAAATTTGGGTCCTTATCCATAATGGGTGGGGGCACATAGCCTGAGTCTATGGCCTCCCGATCAACTGATGGGGGAATTATCTCTACAACCGCCTACCAATAGAGATCCTGAAAGTCACTTAAAAATCCTAAAAAATAGAAACAATAAAATATCAATACACATGATGATATATATAAAGAGTAAGCACAAGAATGAAAGTATGACAATAATTAAAATATCATCATCTATATCTCTAGTAGGCTATGGGAAATCAGCCTCGTCCTATGTAGGGGGCATGGAAAATGTGCTAGCCTCTCCATGACTGTAGGTATTAGTTCCTATTGTAGTTGTTGCTCATGATCTAGTCATATGAATGGGAGAGGGCTCTCCCCACTCATGCCCTGTTGGATCCTCATTTGCTGCCTCATCACCCTTGCTCATGGATTGCTCCTCCTCCCCATTCTCCTCATCATCCTCCTCATCTCCTCTTTCCTAGCTATCATAGTCAAGATCTGTATCCTCATCGTAAACATCATCTATGACATCTATAAATATGTCTGCAACCCTCTAGCATGTCTCCTTGGCCCTATCCTCTACATCATACCCCTCATTTGGGAGTGGTTCTGCATCACCTATCAGCTCCTCCATAGGATAAAAAAGAGTCAGTCGTGATACTTTCCACCACTCCTTATAGACATCTGTGGCACCAAAATCATCTGCATCAGAGATCAAAGGAATATCATGATCTGAGTACCCAGAGTCACTGTGGAAAAAATCCTCTATAGTGAACCATACAGTATCACCAAGTCTCTAGGCACTCCGCATTGATCTCTTGAAGAAGGGTCATGCCCTAGGTTCTATTTGCATCTGTCCAAATTGGCACATGACCTAATCATAGTAGAAAGGACATACTATGCAATCATGTATTCCAATCAGAAATATGTCAAGCTATCATCTCCTCATCTACCAAGTGTGATCTAGCCATTAAAGCACAAGTTGATAAGGTCTCCAAAGGATCTTGTCCTCCTCCAGTCGGTCAAATTACACTCTCCAAAAGTTTAAATCACCATACTGCCAAAATTGTTATAGAGGATAGTTGAAGGCCCAAGGATACCCCAAGGTTGTCGGACACAGGAAGCTGATAGGTTTGGTATAAGTGATATGTTGAAGGAACCACACCTATAGAAGTGTACAATGTACCATATAGGTGTGCTATGATACAATGCCCCTAAGCGTATATTTTTGGGTTCTCTACCATCCCTCATATCAAGTTTACTAGTCCTCCTTCTAGGTATGCTCCCCACCTATCAAGGATGAGTACTAGTGCAACTATCAACATCATAATTTGTCTAACTAGTGGGGCTTGTAAGTATAGAATCATCACTAAGTCTATTCTTACCCTCACTATTGTTGTTTGGTGTTTCTGCACAGCAACAACTCAGACATAATAAAAGTTATCCTATCTCTTTTGAAAGGTTGATCTCTATAAACAAAGAGATAACCCCAAGGTCTCATGGGTATCAGGTCATGACAATGTAGTACAACAAACTCAATGATAAAATGTGAATATGTTGGTAATCACAAGGGGTCTTACGTACAAATGTTGGGAGATCTAAACTAATCAGATTTTAAGATATGGTGATGCTTTAGTTTCTATTTCTAACCATATAATAAAAGAAACAAAAAAAGATGAGGGTTTCAAAATTCCTAATGCTAACACTACTTCTAAGACTAACCATGAAAATGATGAAATATCTGGAATGGACCAATCCCTTAAACTAATTTTTGGTTGACTCGGGCTATACATGCAATCTTGCCAAAAAAGAAGTGCAATCTTCTAAGGTGTTAAAGATTTTCAGGCTATAGGCATTCATTCAATGAGACTGAATGAATATATACAGTTGAACTAAGCACATGAATATGAGGTACAGGTTGACCTTGCACAACATTCCCACAATCAAGAAGCTTCTCCAAGTATGAACCAGGGATTGCTACAACACTATAGGCATTAAATCTCAAACATTACTAATTAAACCTAAGATACATCCAAAAATTTCCAAGTGATTTTAAAGATAGAACAAGAAACATGCAAGATTATTCAATGCAAAGAAGGGACCAATCATAGCACAATGTCTGCACTTTGTATTAAATCATCATATTAGCAACAATTCTGGTCTGTTACAACACTTGCTTGAAATGTGAAAACTAACTTCTAATCTTCTAACATGCTACTTTACTGCTAAATCTACTACTTATAAGTCTTCTGAATGAGTCTACCAATCTGAATCAAACCTTTAAAAATGAGGCAAAGTGCCATAATTATAGAACAACAGGCCTGCGTGAAACAAAGCCAGGGTTACAAGGAAGCTCGACCACCAATCAAATCAGCCCCGATAGCCAACAATAACTTGTCGTCAAGTAATGAATGTAGCAAGGACCCCCATCAGATCAATCTAGGATTGCACAAAGTCGGGGGAATGGATCCTCAAGCCACACCCACCAAAAGACTTCACCCATGCAAAAATGCCAGCATGGATATGAGCCACCGATCGGATCCGAGCTGGGAAAATGAAAGGCTCAGATTGAAAAAAACTAGGTTGAGCCCCTTCAAATCACATCTACCTGTCATTAATGGCCACCAACCAAATCGACCTTGCATGCGGGAATGGGCTTCCTGATAGCAATCGCAAAGTGTACTTGACTACACCCGCAAATCATGCGAAATCCTCAAAGTACACCCACTAATCCCAACTTATCCAAATGGGCCACCATTAATGCCCAATACATTATCAAAATCCAAGCAGATCCAATAGAGTTCCTAAGGCAAGAGAATCAAGCGTAAACCCAAGTGGAGATGAAACCAAAGATAGGTGGAGGTGGAGCCATGAGCAAAATAGGAACAAAGAGCCAAGACAGGAGGAGGTGGAGGTAGAGACAAGATGAGAAGGGAAAGGAAGGGAAACATGCGGAAGCGGACACGGAAAAGGGACCAAAATGAAAAAGAAGGGAAGATAGGCAAAAGAGGAGGTGGAAAAAGGACCAAAATGAAAATGAAAGGAAGATAGGTGGAAGCAAAACCAACCCTAGTGGAAGCGGAGATGGAAAAAGAACCAAAACGGGAACCAAAGGGGAACAGGCGGGGGCGGAGACAAAACCAACCCCGATGGAAGCAGAGGCAGAATGGGAATGGGAAAGGAACCATGAACTTAGCCAAAGTTCAAAGTCAAGTTCCATCCCGGCCCCGGTTTTGGTAGAAGAAAGGGAGACCAAAGCGGACCCAAAGGAAAGAAGCCAACCCAAAGGCGAAATACAAAAAAGACAACAGAAGAAACCATAACGCAGGAGGCGAAGCTAGAACAGGAATGAAAACAAAACCGAGAACTTTACCAAATTTCAAAGTTAAGTTCCATCCCGGTTCCATCTTTGACAAATGAAGGAAAAAATGAAGCGGAGAAAACCCAAGGGAGGAAAACAGACAAAACAAGGAAGAAAGCAAGGGAGTGGGAAGCGGATCTAGAATGGGAATGGGAACAGAACCGAGGACTTAGCCAAAGTTCAAAGTTCAGTCCCATCTCGGTTCTGCCTTTGGCAGAACAAAAGAAACAAGGAAAACAAGGAAAATCTAAGGGAGAAAACCAACCCTTAGAATCCAAACAAAAACACCAAGGGAGAAAGCAGAAGGCAAAAGAAGACCACCATAAGACTCCAAAACCACCAAGAACTCAACACAAAGGCACCCACAACCAAGGCAAACACCAAAGACCAAAACCCCAAGATTTTCAAAGATAAGCACAAAAGAGGGGGCAAGCCACATAAATAGGCCAAAAAGGGTAGGCCAAGAGAGGGTCCGCACTTTTAGAGGGGCATGTGTGCAAAACTGCACAAAAAATGGTGACTCCACTAGGGAAATTCTCCAAAGCATTTCAATGACAAACTGACATCAAGGACTCAAAATCTCTGGTTTTACTCCAAGCATCAGGTTACAAAAGGACAAGGTTTCAAACATCACTAACAAGCCAACCTTTCCTGTACTAGGGTCAAAGTGTGTGCATATGCATTCATTTCCCTTTCCTAAGTTGCAACAAGGACCAAAATCAGTCTGGCAGGGCTACCTAAAGATTTCAACTCCAAAAGAAACATGGATAGAGCCTCACTGCCAATCGGGCGTCCATAGGCCCAGTGAGGTTATCACTGTGATCTTCCCTAGCATAGCTCTACTACTAGCTAGGCATCCATAGCCCTGGTAGAGATACTAGGATACCCTTGAAAAGGTGAACATTTTTTATTTTCAATATTTTCTTTGCCTTTTGATATACTTTTTTGATATTTTCTTTTAAAGCTTTACTTTTCACCTTGTAGGCAATGAAGCCCACACTCAGGGGTGAGAACCACAATGACACTAGAGCATAATTTAAGATTTTTCACCTAGTCAGACCTCCTAAAGACCATGTGCAACCTTGGAATTCTTAATATTTGTGTGAAGATATAAGACCCAAATATATTCTTGATTTTAACATAGTCGAGTGATACTAACTCTCAGCCCATGCAACATTAGATGACAGAAATCTACCCATTTGAATGACTCTGAAAAGATGATAAGAGTTTGTAAAAGAAATCTCAGAGCAGTCCTAGACAAGAAACTGGTTGTACATATGCAACAAGCCCAGAGGAAAGTAGGACAACTGCACAAAGCAAAGCAGTAGGGAAAACCAACCCAAGAAGACCAAAGTAAACCAAAACCGGAGCAGTAGACAAGCAGAGCAAAACCAAAAGAAACCAAAACCAAAAACAACAACAAAATAGAAGAAAGGAAACCTAAGCTACTTATGTACAAGGACAGAGCTAAGAATAGCTCAAGACTGAAAATAATGCTTCAAATACTGCCCATTGACAGGCAGTGGGATATCTCCTCCATTGAGTGTTTTCAAACAAAAGGCATTATCTCCTAGAATCTCTGCAATTTGATAAGGGCCAAGCCAAAGTTTGTCAAATTTTTCATGCTCCCCCTTTTTTTCATGGGCTTTATCCCAATAGAGAACCAAGTTAGAGATTATAAAGGCTTTCACCTTGGCTCTTCTATCAAACCATCTTTTCACTATACCCTGATGTTTTGAAAATTTTTCTAGGGCTTCATCTCTTCTCTCTTCAAGGTGTAATAACTCAGTTAAGCGAGCTTCATGCTTATCCTCTCCATCATAATATTCATTGATGAATTGTAGGGTAGGGATCTTCAACTGGATGGGAAAGACAGGTTCCAAGCCATACACTAAGTGATAAGGAGAGGATCCTAAGAATTTCTTATGTCTAGTGCGGTATGCCCAAAGAGAAAATCTGAGTTGGGTATGCCAATCCTTGGGGTTCTTTTCCAGTAGTTTCTGGATGACTGTCAACAGGTTTTTATTGGAAGACTCAGCCAAACCATTCCTCTATGGATAATAATTAGATGAAAATTTTATGGCAATCCCATGGTCATAAGCCCAATTAGAAAACTTTAAGGATGCAAATGTAGAACCATTTTCACAAACCACAACCAATGGAAAACCAAAGCGATTAATAATACCTGATTCCATGAAATTGATTACTAATTCAGAGGTACATTGTTTTCATGCAAGAGCTTCATTCCACCTAGTAAAATAATTAGTTATGGTAAGAATATACTTGTGGCCTACAAATGAAGATGGGTTGATGGGACCAATGAAGTCCATTCCCCACTGTGCAAATGGTTTTACCTCTATGACAGGTCAAAGTGGAAGAGTTGCACACCTCTCCCTACTTGCTGCAATTTGACACACATGGCAAGTTCTCACATGGTGATGTGTGTCCTTGAAAAAGGTAGGCCAATAGTAGCCTCCCCTCAGGATCTGATTTGTAGTGGAAGGTGTTGAACCATGGCATGTGCCATATTTATCATGAAATTCAGTCATTACTCTCCCTGCCTCTTCTTTCCCTAGGCATCTCAAGTAGACACCTTCATGATTTCTCTTGTATAGGACAACTCCCTTCATCATAAAACTGTAACTCTTCAAAATTAGAGCTCTCCTTTGTACTGAATTAAGGTGTTTGGTACATTTTTTATTCAACAAGTAGTAGATAATGTCATCATACCAATCCCTCGGAGAAGCATCCTCAAGATTATAATTTTGAGCTACAAGGTCAGGACCCATTTCTGCCATTGTCTTGGTCAATCCCTACCCCCTTACCAACTTGATGGGTTGAATTTCAATATCATATTATTGTAACATAGTCACTCACTTGGCTCTATGTTCACCCAACTCATTTTGCATCAACAACAGCTTGACTGTGGGATCAGGGACTATAGCAAAGACCTTGTTTCTTAGTATATAATTCCTAAACTTCTTCACAGTTCGGATCAAGGCATAAGCCTGATTTTCAACATTAAGATACCTTAGTTCAACATCTTTCAGAGGTGCACTCATGACTACTATGGGATGTTCATTCCCTTGATCAGAATTTTGTGTCAACAAGCCCGTACAAGAGTGACTAGAAGCAAGTGAATAAATGTAGAATGGCTTAGCATAATCAGGACATACCAAAACAAGGCCCTCAACAATAACTCTCTTGATTTTTGCAAATGCTTCCTTAGCCTTTGTAATCCATTCAACCTTCACTTCTTGCTTCAACATGGCATTCAATGGCTTGACTATTTCTGTAAATCTAGTGATAAATTTTCTGACAAAGTTAATCTTGCCAAAGAATGACTTCATTTCTTTCTTTCTTGCAAGGGGTTGAATTTTCAGTATTGCCTCCACTCATTTAGGATCAATGAAAATACCTTGTTCTGAAATAACATGTCCTAACATCTTTCCCTTAGTGACTCCAAAGATGCACTTCTTTGGATTAAGTGAAATACCAAATTCCCTACACTTCTGGAATACTTTGCATAAATCTGCAACATGATCACTTCTCTTCTTGGAAAATACTGTCAAATAATCCATGTAGATGATTATGCACTTAACAATGATGTCCTTGAAGGAAATATCCATAGCTCTTTGGAATGTAGCCCCGGCTTTGATTAATCCAAAGGGAATTCTCTAGTAAGCAAAGGTTCCCCATTTTGTAGTGAAGGTAGTCTTGTGCCTATCCTCATATTGGACCATGACTTGATTGTATCCAGAGTACCCATCTAGAAAGGACATCATCTAAGATCCATTGACAACCTAAAGCACCTCATCCAGTGAAGGGACTGGATAATTATCCTTTTCTGATGCTCTGTTCAGGTTCCTGAAATCAACACACAATCTGATTTCTCCATTTTTTTTCTTGACTGGAACCAAGTTTGCAACCCATGTTGAATGTATTATTGGGAATATTATTTGTGTTGAGAGGAGGTTCTACACTTCCTTCTGAATAATGGGCTCTAGCAAAGCATTAATTGGTTGTTGTCTTTGCCTGAATGGCTTAACATTTGGCTTGAGGGAGATAGTATGTGTAATGATCGAAGTGTCATATGTCCTCAAGTCATCATAACTCTAGGCTATCACATCTTGATATGTGTGCAAGGCATCAATAATTCCTTTGCTGTCCTCTGGCATGCACACCTTACCAATAAAGACATTCTTAACATCACTTTGGGTCCCCATGTTGTATATTTCACACTAGCAATTGAGGGATTCCCTTTTCATTTTCTGCTCTTGATCTCTTATCCTTTCAAATTGCACCATGCCTCTTGGGATGGTATTAGTTTTCAAATTGAGGACCCCTTCTAGGTCAATTTCGGCCTCTTGAGGCTCAACCTCATCAATTACTTGAGAAGAAAACACATCATAGCTAGTGATAAAATCAAGAATATGTTTATCATCTTCAAATACCTAAAAATTGGTGACATTGTCAGGCACTGAGGGTATTGGAACAAGTTCCATAGTGAAATTCTTTAAGCTTGAAAGTGATAAGGGCTCCAATGTACTAATTTCTTGTGCCAGAGAATCAACAGTCTGATTCTTACTTTGAGGTATCAGCTAAATGTTGAAGGCATTAAATCCTTCAATAAGATCCCAAATTATGTGTCTATAATTGGCCATCCTTCTATCATGACATGAGTATTATTTCCATACTTGCCTGACCACTAGTTCAGCATCTCCAAAAAATTACAAAATCTTAACCTTCTTTCTTAGTGCCATTAATAGTCCATGAACTAGAGCTTCATACTCAGACACATTGTTAGTGCACTAGAATTGGAGTATGTGAGCAGCAAAGTAGGTTTTACCTTTAGGATTGATCAGCTCAAGCCCTGCTCCAACACCTTGCTTGGATTTGGATCCATCAAGCCTTAATATCCGCAGTCATTATCTATTGCTTTTCTCGAGATACCTTTTTCCTTGTTGCCACCCGAAGGCTCTTCAGGAGGTTTTGGATCCTTCCCCTCTTGACTATTTTGAATGCTTTGTATGTTTAACTCGACACTTGGGGTTGGGTTAATGTGCCTTTGTATCTGTTCTACTGCAGTTTGACACAAGCAACATTCTAGTCCAAAATGAGGAGCATTGTGAACTCTGCACCAATTGGGAAGGAGCAATTCTTCGAAGTTCATATTTCTAGCCAGCTGGATCTGATCTTCTACACATTTTTGGATAAACTCTTGGAAGTTTTCCAACAAATTGAGTTGTCTATCTACCTGATCATCAAGTTCTTTTGTTCGTTCAACTTGCACTTTGGAGTTGTTGGCTTCTGATGTGGCTTCACCATAAGAGCCTTGCAACACCAAGATTTCCTCTATGTCCAAAACAAGGGAGGCTAGGACATAGTTCCCCATAATGACTTATGATACCAGTAGCTCATTTGAAGTATTTTGATATTCAGTTATGACATACTTCATTCTAGGTTCTCTCTCAATTCTGATTTGATTTGGGATTCCTTTCCAAGGGAGCCACATGTGGGAATGATCTATGGATGTGTATCCATTTAGTGCCTTGGTAAAATATCTATCCAAGATCAGACCATAGGTGTTAGGAATGTCAGCTACCTGAATATTAAGCACTTGTTGCACTCTAGGATTTGAGGCAACCTGCATGGGAATCATGTTTAGTTCTCCTACTATATTCACCTTTGTTTTGTCTAATTGGGTGACCTTCTTTTGAGAGGCTGCAGGGGTAATACCAAGCACCCTATAGATAGAAAATGGTATAACATTTGTGGATGCCCCTAAATTTAGCAAGAAATTGTGTATATTTTTACCAAATATACGAATGGAGATCAAAAAAGGACAGGTTTCCATTTTTCCTTGGAATAAATTCAACTATGAGTCAGCTTGTGCAACTTGACTCTTATCTTTTTCTTTACCCCTATCCCTGGTTGTGATGTACTAGGACCTTTGGGTGTTTGTGAACTAGGAGGCCTTGCAATTACATCATTGGTTGCTAATCCTAGTGTTGCTATACTTGAATTAAAGGACCCAAGGACTACATTTATGATTTCAAGAACTCTTAATAACTCAAAACAAGAAAGACTCACCTTTACTTTCCTGAGTTCCTCGGTGACATATTCACCTAGCTGTTCCACATTCATGTCAGTGTGGAGCTCCTTAGAATGATCAGTCTTCTTATCCTTTGTTGCATCAACATTGCTTCCTTTGCACACATCTGGTTGTCTTTCTTTCATGAGGTATTGTGTTGGCACCTGAGGGTAGGATGGATTGTTATTGGCATGTGGATCTGGTGGAGTGGTAAAATTGTGTGGAGGGGCAGATGTAGTAAACAATCCTCCATCTTGTGGATTTTTGTGGGGCTTGCTCCTTAGATCATATTTTCTCATAGATTGCTAAAACATTTGCACTTCCTCAACATCAACCTCTCCTTCATCCAATGGGCCATTTTCATTCTCAGTTTCTTCATCAAATAGCTGAGAGATTTCATCTTCATTGATCACTTGTTCAACCTCCCCATTCTGGCTACTTGATTCCTCTTTCGGTTCATTCTCATCATCCCTTGGGAAAGGAGCATGACTCAACACCAAAACTAGGGAATCATAGGGATTTGAGGGCACCAATTCTTGGCTAGTGGCGTTTTTTTCAACTTCATATTGAAAAATGGAAGCAATAGTTTTAAATTCAAGGCAATTAAGCTCAGAGTGTTGACTGGTCTTATGAAGCGTACACCATCCAGACAAAGTGGCCTTTGCTAAGTACACACCACCTGGAGGTTTCTTCGGATTGGAAGGTTGATCTAGTGGAGTGGGGACTCCTCCATTGTTAGGCCCAGTGTTCCATGACCTATTATGTCTAGGTGGTTGTCTTCTCTCAAATCCTTGTCCACCCTGTTGATTTCTATCAAAGTTTTGACCAGAACCTTGTCCTTTTTCAAATTTTTGATTTCTGTCATAGTGTTTCCCTCTATTATAACTTGATTGCATTCTCTTTTGATTAGCTTGGAGTTGATTATTTTGGTTCCTCAAGTAGGTTACCTCCATGTTTAGCCTCTTCACTTGCTCCGTTAGCTCATCTAACCTTTCTTTATCAGGATTGTTGTAATGGACTGGATTCATGGTGTTTGGGGAGTATCCTAACACTCCTCCAGAACTAGTAGACTAATTCAAAACTTCTGAGTTTTGTAAATATGTAGGGAAACTAGCTTGTGACTAAGAATGGAGGGGATGATTAGCATTTTTCTAGGGATAACCGGGCATTGGTCAGACCTAGTTTATTGGATGACCTGGGTGGGGGATTAGAGGCAACTGTGGAATTGGACTCATGATAGGTGTGTGATTGGTCAGAGCTTGGTTGAGAGATTGAACTTGACTTGGGTGAGCAGCTGGTCCTAACAAGTGTTGTCTCAAGTCTATACTAACCTTAATAGCCTCAGTATATGCAGTGAGCAAGGTAGTTTGTGGATTAGTTCTCCACTTAAGGAAGGTGGATGTAAGGCTGTCAAGGGCTTCGAAGTAGACCTCTAGGGCAGTGTCCTCATTTCCAACATAACGTGCTTGAAGTCTAGTGTATGCTTGGTGGAACCTATTGATGAATGATCCTATAGACTCATTAACCTCTCCTTTTACCCTAGTAAACTGCATATATAGCTCATTAGCACTAATGGGAATATGAAATTTCAATAGAAATGCAGCCTCAAGTTCAGCCCAATTAGAGATGGATGCAACAGGTAAATAGTTATACCAGTAAAAGGCCTATTCTCCTAGAGAATAGGGGAAAAGTATGCATGCAACATCCTCATGATTAATCCCTCTATCTCTCAGACAAGTCTAAAAGATCCTAATGTGCTCTTTTGTTGTCTTATTTGGGTCATTTGTGTGAAGCTTAGAGAAAAAATGCCTAGGGTTCTTGGGCATAACATTGTAGTTGTTGAATGTCAGAGGTGATGGGTTATTCGCCAAGAAAGCCATTGGTGGAGGTGGTAATGGTCAATGGATGACTGGTTGGGGTTGTGGAATGGAAGAACTCTCAGAATCAGATGAAGATGAAGTGGACGGAGGTGGGGACAGTGGAAATGATGGATTGGATGATGGTTCCTCCCTTCTTTTGGTCCTTCTTGACTTGGTCGGAGGTGGCAATTCTTGAAACTCTTCTTCTTCTCTTGGTATAGATGTGGTTCTCCTTTTGATCCTCTCAGGAGAAATGACATTTAGAAAACACTCCAGCTTGCCTGTTTTGGCCCTTCTTCTAGTGCCAATCATGTTGTTTGGTGTTTCTGCACAACAACAACTCAGACATAATAAAAGTTATCCTATCTCTCTTGAAAGGTTGATCTCTATGAACAAAGAGATAACCCCAAGGTCTCACGGGTGTCAGGTCATGACAATGCAGTAGAACAAACTCAATGATAAAATGTGAATATGCTGGTAATCACAAGGGGTCTTATGTACAAATGTTGGGAGCTCTAAACTCATTAGATTTTAAGATATGGTGACGCTTTAATTTCTAATTCTAACCATATAATAAAAGAAATATAAAAAATATGAGGGTTTTAGAAGTCCTAATGCTAACACTACTTCTAAGACTAACCATGAAAATGATGAAATATTTGGAATGGGCCAATCCCTTAAACTAGTTTTTGGTCGACTCAAGCTATACCTGCAATCTTGCAAAAAGCAGTGTAATCTTCTAAGGTGTTAAATATTTTCAGGTTGTAGGCATTCATTCAATGAGACTGAATGAATATATACAATTGAACTAAGCACATGAATATGAGTATAGGTTGACCTTGCACAACATTTCCACAATCAAGAAGCTGCCCAAAGTATGAACCAAGGAATGCTACAACACTCGAGGCATTAAATCACAAACATTACTAATTAAACCTAAGATACATCCAAACATTTCCAAGTGATTTTAAAGATAGAACAAGAAACATGCAAGATTATTCAATGCAAAGAAGGCACCAATCATAGCACAATGTCTGCACTTTGTATTAAATCATCATATTAGCAACAATTCTGGTCTATTGCAACAATTTTTCGAAATGTGAAAACTAACTTCTGATCTTCTAACATGCTACTCTACTGCTAAATCTACTACTTACAAGTCTTCTGACTTAGTCTACCAATCTGAATTGAACCTTAACAAATGAGGTAGAGTGCCATACTTATAGAACAATAGGCCCGTGTGAAACAAGGCTAGGGTTATAAGGAAGCTCAACCGCTAATCAAATCGGCCCTAACAGCCAACAATAACTCACCGTCAAGAAATGAATGCAGCAAGGACCCCCATCAGATCGATCTAGGATCGCACAAAGTCAGGGGAACGAATGCTCGAGCCACACCCACCAAAAGACTTCCCCTGGATGAACAACAACGCATACAAAAATGCCAGCATGGACATGAGCCACCGATCGGATCTGAGTTGGGAAAACAAATGACTCATATCGAACAAAACTAGGTTGAGACCCTTCAAATCACATCTGCTTTCCATTAATGGCCACCAACCAAATTGACCTTGCGTGCGGGAATGGGCTTCATGATAGCAACCACAAAGTGTACTTGACTGCACCTAGAAATCATGCCAAATCCTCAAAGTACACCCATCAATCCCTGCTCAATCCAACCTGTATCCAAATGGGCCACCATTAATGCCCAATACATAATAAAAATCCGACCAGATCCAATAGATTTCCTAAGGAAAGAGAATCAAGTGTAAACCCAGGTGGAGGCGAAAGCAGAGATAGGTAGAGGCAGAGCCACGAGTAAAATAGGAACAAAGAGCCAAGACAGGTAGAGGCGGAGGCGGAGGCAGAACGGGAACGAGAAAGGAAGGGAAATAGGTAGAAGCGGAGGCGAAAAAGGGACCAAAATGAAAATGAAGGGAAGACAGACAAAAGTGGAGGCAAAAAAGGGACCAAAACGAAAACGAAAGGAAGACAAGCAGAAGCAAAACCAACCCCGGTGGAAGCGGAGATGAAACGGGAACCAAAATGGGAACCGAAGGGGAACAAGTGGGGGTGGAGACAAAACCAACCCTGGTGGAAGCAGAGGCAGAACATGAATGGGAAAGGAACCGTGAACTTAGCCAAAGCTCAAAGTCAAGTTCCATCCCAACCCCGATTCTAGTAGAAGAAAGGGAGACTGAAGCAGACCCAAGGGAAAGAAGCCAACCCAAAGGCGAAAGACAAACAAGACAATGGAAGAAACCAGAATGCAGGAGGCAAAGCCGGAATGGAAACAAAAACTAAACTAAGAATTTTACCAAAGGTCAAAGTTAAGTTCCATCCCAGTTCCGCCTCTGACAAACGAAGGAAAAAATGAAGCAGAGAAAACCCAAGGGAGGAAAACCAATCCAAAGGAGGAAAACAGACAAAATGAGGAAGAAAGCAAGGGAGCGGGAAGCAAAGCCAGAACGGGAATGGGAACACAACCGAGAAATTAGCCAAAGTTCAAAGTTTAGTCCCATCCCAGTTCTGCCTCTAGTAGAACAAAAGAAACAAGGAAAACAAGGAAAACCTAAGGGAGAAAACCAACCCTTAGTATCCAAACAAAAACACCAAGGGAGAAAGCAAAAGGAAAAAGAAGACCACCCGAAAGAGGACCACCACAAGACTCAAAAACCACCAAGAACTCAACACAAAGGCACCCACAACCAAGGAAAAAACCAAAGACCAAAACCCGAAGTTTTTCAAAGATAAGCACAAAAGAGGGGGCAAGCCATAAAAATGGGCCAAAAAGGGCAGGCCAAGAGAGGGTCCCCACTTTCAGGGGGGCATGTGTGCAAAACTGCACAACAACTCTCTCATGATGTACTAGTACACAAAGGTAGTACTGCATGTCATATTTCATCTCGTGGAAGGTCTACTCCGCTCAGAATCGTAGCTCACCCTGAATAGGAACTAAGAGTATGCAGAACACACATCCTCTAGTGTGATCATCATCTTACTAGTCGATAGATAAAATGTGCATGTATCATCATCACATCATGGTACCTCATGGGGGGCATGAGGTATGCCTAGTATAATCCAACAGTGTATAATAGCTTTGTATCCTCCATTGAAAGAGTGGGGGCTAAATCTCTAAGAAGGCTAATCTTCCTGCCAGCCAGATGCAGATGTGAATAGGTGGGCACCTAGCAAAAAGAAAAATTATGTCCTATGAGCAATCTAATTCCTCAATTTTTACATCAATAATCATAAAAGTGTACTAAAGTTACTCTAGTATGCATTCCTAAAGGCCCTAGACACTTTAGACCCCTTTTGGGACACTTTGCGAAGAAACGAGGCACTTTGAGAAAAAGTGGGACACTTCACAAAAAAGTGGGACACTTCATGAAAAAAGGGGGCGCTTTGCAAAAAAAAATTCCAAGGCCCTAAATTAACCTAGAAATGCATAAAAATCATAAAATCACTGCTTAAGGACAAAATGAAGGCAAAATAATCAACTTACCTCAAGATGACATTCATTGCATGCCACCTGGTCTTGCAACATGTCTAGTCTTACAAGCCTATAATCCTATCTGCTACACATCTTTCACTATTCCTCAATCACTATCAAGCTACAAAAAGGTAAATGAAAAAATAGTTAGAATTTACTTCACTTTTTTGCTCTTATGTAAGTTGAAATTAGGGTTTTCACTACATTAGGGTTAAAAAGTGTATGTTAATCAAATCAGCATAACGGGTGCTAGAGAACTCTATTTCTCACACCATTTGTTGCGTTGGAATCATGATTCTTCCCTCGACATCATCAACCATCTATCATTGTGTGGCATGGTACTTGGAAATTCCCTATGATATGGCTTACCCTATTTGACTTGGCTAGATTGCTACATTGATTCCACCTTCGAAAAGAAAGCGAAATCAAGGGGGTGCATACATCTACCCTCGAATGTGATTTCTAGATAGAGGTTTGATAAGAGGATTGTTTTTGGACAACTAACCAATTCGTGTTACAAGATGTGGTTTCTAACGTTGTGGTTTTGCAGATAACTATAGTGGGGGCTTCATTCTCTCATGTCATAATTGAACTTACATGTGTATCCTTTTATGAAACAAAGGTCATCATTGGATTCCTTTAGCTTACATATGCACATAAAGTCATATGGGCACTAAAGTGGGGCTAAATGTATTGTAGAAAATTATACACTCTTGGGAAAAGAGATAATTTCGCGCTTAATTTGGACCTATTTTGGTACCTTTGGATTAATTTCCCTTCAAAATCACCATTTATAGGCCCCTAGGACCCATTATTTTAGATTTTGAGGCCCATTTCACTCTAAAATCATACAAAATCAGTCAAATTCCTGAAAAATCCAAAAACCCACCTCAAAAACTTAAGGTGGGACTCATTCGCCACATTGGGCGAATGATTCCCATTTGGGATCTTTTTCAAATTTGAGCAGGAATTCATCAATTTAATTCAACTTTTTGATGAATGTTGGCCTTTGGGATCCAAATAATGGTCAGTTAGGTATTGATGCCTATAAAAGCAAGCTTCTAATTCATTTTTATCAACCTCTAAGCATTTTGAACAAGTATTTTCAAGTGTCAAGCATCCAAAATCTTTAAGCGAGCTTTCACAAGAGCATGCTAATTCTGAAAGAAAGCAAAGTTGAAGCATTGGAGCAACATTAAATCATTTTTTCAGGTCTTCAAGCTCACTTTCAATCAAGATCTAACATTGTCAAGGGTTGATCATGGATGCCTATGGTGAATCATGATGGATTCTAGGTTGGGGAGATGCAACTAGCCATCAAGCCAAGCCTAAAGACTTGTTTCCTAAGTGATTCCATCCTCCATTATCACTCTACATTTAGCCTAAGGAAAGTACAAACACCATTGGGATTCATTTGGGGTGATTAGAGATCATCACAAGTGAATCATTCATCTCTACATTTCCATTCTTGCATCATATTCTTTCATGTTAGATTAAGATTACATCATGTTTCAGATTTCCTAGGCTTAGAAACACTTGAGGCTAGGGTTTTCATGCATATTTCATTATCTTTATCAAGATTTAATTACCAAACTAGGGGTTTGACCAAGGAAAGCCCCCCATTACCAAATCAAGTTGAACTTTGTTTTGCAGGTGTTTTTAATAGACTCAGAACTAGAACTCAAGTTGAAAGGAAAGGGCAGGTGTTAAAGTGTAGATCAGAGTTTTCAATTCCCAAAAAATTTGAACAAGACTGATTCACCAAGAGTGGCAAATGATTCCCACTGTAGCTATTTATCGAATCAGATTACAGATTTTGATACCCTTTTTCTCGAGGCAAACACTTGTGTAGGAATTCAAATCAGGGACTGATTCACCCAGGCTGGTGAATGAGTCCCAATTGGTCAAAAAGTTAACATTTTCAACATTTCAAAGTGGTTTCCAATCTCTTCAAGGTTTCCAAGTGCACACCACTTATATTTTTCTTTTATATTATGTTTTACTTGCATTTCTAGGGCATTTTCTAGGTCATTTTGCATATTACACTATGTTTTGCAACTCATTGTCTTTTCCAAGTTTACGCTTGGTGGTGAACCCCTCATTTGACATCATTCATCCCCTAGAACAATCCCTTTGCCATATTTCAATCTCTTTTGCATTGAAATCTCAAGGGCTTGATCTTGAGTGAAGAGTGTGAAGATCAAACTCTCCTTTTAGTTCCAAAACCATAGAAGCAAAAGAGAGGCCCAAAATTTTCACCTTTTCATAGATGATAAATTCTTTCATTTCAACAATACATGAAATTTTTGGTTTGACTACCAAAATGAGCCTATGAAGAAAAATACATGTAAAATTCCTTTTGAACCTGAGGTTACTCTTACTCCATCTCAAGGATCATGCATTGAAGGTGACATTCAAGGGATTGAATCTAGTGATCATAAATCAAATTATGTGAAGCTACTTAAAGATAGGGATTTCAATCATAATTCTTCTTCACCTTTTGAGAAGTACATGGTAACCACCAATAATTCAATGGTTATGGATGAGGGGAATAATATTTCTAGTGAAATTAAATCATAAAGTGCATTGTATGATATATTTAATCACTTTGATGAAAACAATTGAAGAATTGAGGCATTAAAAGATGAGAAAAGACAGATACGTCCATCACAAAAGTGAGAATGGAAAGAAATGAATCAATAGTAGCACAAAATTTAGAGGAAGATAAAGATTAGCAAATGAGGAAGATCTTTGATGAACCAACGCCAAGCAAAGGACAAGGGGAACTAATGGATAGTGTCAAAAACATGGAGAAGACTCTATGACTATGTGAATGGCGAAAGTAGAAAGCTAAACATGCCAAGATGGTAGCCTCTCAAGAAAGAGTTAATTTACCAAAAATTAAACAAAGGCATGGGCCCATGGATTCTCGAAATGAACAAGAGATGAGACTTCCAAGAGAGTCATGTGATTCCAAGATTGCATCAAAAGTTTACAAAACACATTCATATGATCAACACAATCAAGAAGGTCAACAAAAAGTATTGAATACCTTGGAGATTAATGCACCGTAGGTAGTGTGTAAGATGAGATCAAAAGCTAGGTGTCATGAGGCCTTAGATTTATAAAAGAAAAGAGAAGTTGAATTGAGAGATGTGAAATGGTCCTTATAGGAAGCAAAAAATCCAATTGTAGTCACTAAACATCTCAGGGAAGAAAGGAACAGAGGAAAAACCAAAGAGATCAAGGAACTAGGCAACATCCATGAGAACTATGGTCCAAACCATTGTCCCAAAGACCTAAATATAGTTTGGACTAGCAACAAGAGAGGCATGATATTAGAGTCAAGGATCACTTCTAGTTTGTTAGTAATCCCTTGTTTGAATTTGAAGCTAACGTGACCTATATTAAGTTGCTTTTCAAGTTGGATAAAGAAGCTATTCTAGAATCATGTGATCGTATTGAAGATGATCAGAGAACCTGGAATTTTCCTCTTAACAACTAGAGGGGATATGTTGAACTTTTGGTTAAATTATGGATGAACTAATTCCCTTTGCAAGTCAAGAAAAAGTTTGATAGTGACCTTAATAACAAGGATTTACACAACAATTACTCCTTGTAGTTTCATGAGAAATGGATGCAAATTGAATGCGAGGATCAGATTGTTGAAATTAGAGTAGCATAACATCAACATGTGATGGTACTTTTCCAAGACTAACTTGGAATCATTTGGGACTCAATAGTTGTTGAAGATGAGTTAACTTATGATAATTTTTGGAAACCTATTCCTATAATGTTAAGGTTTGAAATCATCAAAAGGCATTTTTAGAGGAAATTGTGCATCATTGGACTCTTCTTAGCAGTTTTTAGGAGATTACTTTCTCTAGTATTCCACAAGATTATGTTTTGAGTAGGTGGCGCTACCAAACTTAAGACTTGGGAATCACTAAAATGGATATATTGAATAACATGGAATTTCTTTGTGGTGCGATAGAGTATGAAAAACTTTGTGAGTTTAATGGCATCAACATGAAGCAATGGATATGTGTTGGGACATTTTACAAGCTTATTTAAGACCCTGGTATCAACATGAAGGTCTAAAATTACTTCTGGGAAAGCAATCTCCAAGAAGGGGAGATCGTAATAACCCCACTCCAAAATAGGCATTGCATTTTGAGACATCATAGTACCTTTTTGATACTCGTATTATTTGCATATAATTATAGAGCCGCTCTAGGCTGAGACAAATGTTAATTTGCATTAATTCGCCAATGTTCCTCAGACATTGCTTAGTTAATGATATTTGATATGAATTGAAGATATTAGGGAAGGTGTTTCATTGATATTAATCATCATTTGTTGAGACCATGATATGATCAACGTCCTTGTCTATGGAAAATTTAGCATTGGACATGAGGCAACCCTTACACATGAGTCATCATTGTTAGCAGTTATACGATAAGGATTTGCTTATGAAGATTAGCAGGCTATGATTTATGGTACTAAATTATTGTTGTTGATTGTATGACCTTTATACAATAGCCATTAATATATGATAATGTCGTCTATGGACAAACTTCATAAGACCCGTTTCTAATTGCTTCGCTACTCTGGCATTATTGTCAGAAGGGGCTTGTCTATATATGGAGGACAGTTAACCATTTGTTATTGAGACGAACATTTGTCTACTATGGCTTTTACTCCATCACATAATCACTTCATGTGATGTCGAAGCACTGTTCATGTGAGTGTGATAGATCAAAGGCATCAACTTTTAACTTGGAAATTCTTGGACAGGATCGATTCCATTACCGCATCACAACCCAGAGTAAGAGATTCATATTCATGTTAGAGGTCATTTGACAATAATCAAAGGCATCATATTTTACTTGGACGAGCTGACTCTATTTAATATCCTCTTCACCTACAATTCTCATGAAAAGAATGATCGACAAAATTAATTCCAATGGGCTGGTGGAAGCTTGCAAGTATAAATGAAAAAGTATTAGTTAATTAGTATTAAGGATGTGATTAATTAAGTTATTTAAAAGTGGCATGTGTGAAGAGATACAACTCCTCACATCATGCCCATTTGAAGGCTATATAAGGATATTCATAGATCATTCAACGGGGGAATTCAAACTTATTTTTATTGTTGAATTTTTTATTGGGGAATCACTCATAAATTTATAATATGGAGGTATATGTTTCAAGTATGTAAATCAGAAAGGACTCTTAAGGCAAGATGCACAATTATAAGGATATCAATCAGGAAAGGCATTCAAGTTTCAAGACTTATAAATCGATGATATATAGGCAAATATATATTCAAAGCTAATGCATGGTTTTAGTGAAGAATTTAGGAACAACAATTTAGATCTAGACAAGGATCAAATTAATACTCAAAAATACAAAATTAGAGGCATAATCAAGAAGGCATATGAATAATAATAATATTCAATAGAGTATTCCATGTTGAACTATCTTCGAGAAGGTAAATTTCAAGGATCAAGACCTTATCAGACTTATGCTTATATTGGAAGAAGAATTATAATAATTTATACTGTTTGATATCCATCTAAGATAAGATTATCTACTTATCAATTATCTAAAGGTTGTTCATTTATCAAATATATTGCAAATTTAAATCATATTTTACAAGTGTTCCTATAAGGGACACTATAGGATATAAGTGATGTATGCTTGAGCTAGTAACTGTTGTGATGTGATATACATATGAGCTTGGACCACTAATGTACTTGTGATGTATGTATGAGCTAATCACTATTGTGATGTGATGTACATATGAGCCTATTACTAATGTACTTGTGATGTATGTATGAGCTAATCACTATTGTGATGTGATGTACATATGAGCCTATTACTAAAGTACTTGTCATGTACATATGATCTAGTCACTGTTGTGATGTGATGTACTTATGAGCCCATCACTAATGTACATGTGGTGTGTGTATGGGCTAGTCATTGTTGTGATGTGATGTACATATGATTCCATCATTGTTGTACTTATCATTTGTATGAGCTAGTCACCTTCTATATATATGTGATGTACACTTGAAATAGTCATTGTGTATATGCAACATATATTGAAACTAGTCACTGGGTATTTATGATGTATGCTAGAGTTAGGCACCATGTGTATGTGGTGTATACTAAAGCTATTCATTGTGTATATGTAATGTACATTTGAGTCACTCACTAGGGAAATTGGAAACTATAAAATAATATGATCCCTATATGTCACGTATAGATTTTAGTGATTATTTTAAATACAAATTATTAATCATGATATTGATTAATTATATTATGTTAAATGATTATTTAAATTGAAGTTAAATGATTATTCAAATTGACGTTAAATTGAAATTGAAATGCATTTATATTTAAATTTGGGGTTTGTCATTACTGATGAAAAATCGAGTGCAAGTGAACGCAAGAATAGGAGAACGTGATTGAAGGCGAGAACAACGATCAGGTAGAGTCGTTTTAGCTATTAGGCGTTTATGAGTATGATGGAATCACACACACTCACTTAGTTAATATTTTTAATGCATTTTGTGATTATTGTGTTTTAAATATAGTTTTATTGATTTCTCCAAAATGTGGAAAAATATATGTTGCTTTAAATGACGATTTTATTAATTGTGAGAAAATAGATCTTATTTAAATAATCAAATTATTTAAGTCAATATTTTATCATTGTTTGAAAATAAGATGCTTGTATTTCGAAATTTAATGAAATAGACTTTTTATTTCAGAATTTAATAAAATGTAATAAATAAAGTGTTATAAAATTAATAGTTTTTATTTCTCATTTGAAAATTATGAAAGAGGAAATTATAGTTGAATAAATAAACAAATATCTAAGTTGAGTTATTGAAAACAATTTAGAAAACAATTCACATGCAAATTGTAGAAAAATATCTTCAATTAATTTGAGAAGCAATTAAATTATGTAACATGGAGTTAAAATATTTGATCTCGAGATCAACCTAAACTTATGGATCTTTCTTTGGGGATAACTCCATAATTTGCATGAAATAAAGGGGAGAGAGTGACGATTTTCGAATGGGAGAGAACAAGAAAATCAGGAAAATCTATTTTTGATTTCTGAGGAGAAAAAGACACAGAATTTTGATCTTGACAGTGAATTTGTTTTGATTTTGGGAAGACAGAGGGAGAGATATTTTCATTTTGAATTAGTTTAGTGTACATTTCCCCCACGCACTATAGATTGGAGACCACACACTCATCTTACGCAGTCACCAAAGGAAGGCAACGACACTCAAAGTGGAGGAGAGGATGCTTAAGGTAGGGAGA
Organism: Sequoiadendron giganteum; assembly: GCA_007115665.2. Classification (NCBI taxonomy): domain Eukaryota; kingdom Viridiplantae; phylum Streptophyta; class Pinopsida; order Cupressales; family Cupressaceae; genus Sequoiadendron; species Sequoiadendron giganteum. The sequence goes on along the minus strand of CM021103.1, from coordinate 271,783,523 downwards.
AAGGCTCCCTATACTCCACGCAGCCATCAAGATTCCCACTTCCCATGCATGTGAGGGAAGACTGGTAAGGGGTGCATAGGGAGAAAGAATCTCCTAAATCAACAGGGAGGGTGCCGTGGTAGAGAATTCTCCCTACACTCACCCACACAACAACAAGAGAAGTCTCCCTACTCTCCCACGCAGCCACAATAGTAAACCAACATGTGACAAGGGAAAGGAGGAGATGAAGGGGCGACCAACCTTAGTAGAGAGGTGTGCAATAAGGTAAGACACAAGGAGACAAAGTAGGGTGTGCCCAAGACAATAGGAGGATAGAAGGTAAAGAGAAAGAGCAAGGAGGAGATAGCGGGAGAAGGAGAAAAGTTAAAAGGAAGACTTAGGGAGTAGCAAGAAAAGATAAGGAAGTGGAACAGTAGGAGAAAGAGAAAAAGCAATGGAGAATTCATAGAGAAAGACACAAACAGACACTTCCAGAATTACCAGGTAATATTTTTATTTGAAATATTTAAACACAACAGTAAACATAAAATCAAGAATTCAAATAGAATAGGTAATTTTCTACTTTTGATTTCTTTGAAACTATTAAAGAAGTATTTATGTTTTCTTCAAATTCTCTGTAATTTATTGAATAGAAAACTATGAATTACTGGAAAAACAAAACTCCATTGAACAAGTTCAAAACAGAAAAGATTGTAGGAAAAATTGAATGAGAAAATAATGAGAAACAACTATATTACAAACTTAGGAGAAACTCAGAATTTGATTTGGAAAGAATTTTATTTTTAAATAGAAAATGTTATTTACTTTTGTTTTGACAGAAAACTTTATTTGAAATTAGATTTGAAAAGAATTCAAACTGAAAATAATTTGATAGAATATCTCCTAAATTTTAACATGATTTCGAAACAAAAGTTTTAAAATAGTAAATTTTGCAATTGAAACTCAAAACATTCAAAACAGAAACTGAAACAATTTCTTTTAACTCTGATCTTGAGAAGCAATTATTTATTTTCTGAAAGAATGAAAAACAAAAAATAAATCATTTAGATTAAAATATGATTTTCTTGAAAACGAAACAAATTAAGATTATTTCAAGTGGAAACAAATTAATTGAGTGAATAGAACGAAAGAACATGTGCTCTTTTATGACTGTTTTTAAATATGTACTTAACTACATACTAGAAATACACCTTCTTATTTTATTTTTGATTATTTAATTGACTCGATTTGAATATTAATTAATGTCATTTATGGATTAAAACGATGAAAAGAACAACTTTTAAACTTTTTTTGCTTCAAACAAGATTTTTGTTTTACTGTTTTTGAAAGATTGTATTTGACTGATTTGAAACCATGCATGCTTGATAAATGAATGTGCATGTCATGTTTTGGGAAAGCTACCTTCCGGGACGGGTGCCGAATATGGGTTCTTAGAGAGTGTAGTTTTGCTTTTCCAAAATTGCTTTATTTGTCGTGCATGACATTTTACTTGGCCAAGTAACATAAGGAAAATTGAAATAGATGGAATTATTGAACTCTCCACCATATCCTAGTATCGAAATTGTTTGTGGTTTTACTAGTTATACTAGGCACGCACTACATTCCATCTTGCTTGTTGATTGCTTTTTGCTAAGCGATTCGTGTAGGGTTGGGTATTCTTTGAATGATTTAAGAATTCCAAGGAAGCGTAAGCTTCGAGGTTGGGCAGAAAAAGTGCCTGATCCTTATTCCCGTCTTCATTATTGTAGATAGGCTATTGGATTGAAGATCAAAGGATGTCATCTTCATTTATGTTATTTTGTATTCTTTAATTATGTAATGAAGAGCTTAAGGCGACTGAATGCCTAAGTATCGAATTGTAACTTATATTACAACTTCTTGTATTATTATCAATGTCATGTAAGATGACACATGTATGTATTTAAATTGGAAGTATATTGAATCTATTTTATCGACTTTAAGTTATTGTTTTGGAATTGACTGGTTTTCATGATGTCTAAATGAATGAAGTGTCGACTTTATTTTTAATATAAATGAAATTATTTAATGTTTTGTCGAAGTTTTGAATTTAAGATTTTTGCACTCTACATTTGGTATCAGAGCAACCAGGTTTTGCACTGCAACCTATGAGCTCATTACGCAATAATGCATAAACGTTATCAGAAGATAAAGGTTGAAAAGTTCTTGTGCCAGAATGACAAGAGAAAAGAACTTAAGGAAGTGAAAAGGAAGATGTAAGTCTAAGTAACTTGGGTAAATTGGGGCTAGTTAAAGATTTGTCCCTGGAATTAGTTTTCCTAAACCAACAACTTATGATAAAACCTAGGATTGTGGAAGATTATGCACTCAAGGTATGTAGGAAGGTTAGGAAAAATAACCTGTACATACATGACTCTAAGAAAAAAGAGAATGAGTAGGAATGAGATAAATTGAATTGTAGAAACCTACAATTGGGAGAGTTAGGAACTCTTGGATTAGTGTAATCACTATGAATCTATTTATGCAAGTCATAAAATATTAGATTGTTCAAAGTAGGATATGAACAAAGGAGGTATCCTCAAGGATTGGGGAACTCATGACTTAAACTCTTGTGTAAAGATACAAGACCTTGTTAGAAAAGAGTTAGTATCATGGAATTGAGAAAAGACTAGGACGGTCAAAAGAAACAATCAATGATATGAGCAAGGTTCCTACAACCAAAATCATTTAGGTTATTGAAGTTTTTGGAATCAAACAACTTATGAATAATGGCTCCAAAAGGGAATAGGAATACCACATGGATCTATGTGTTAGGACCCTAGAAGTTGCAAGGAAAGCAACACTTTGGGTTAAGACGTACATCAACAAAAGAGGTTAGTAAGTATGGAAAAGGGATATTAGAAAGAAGATGGCAATGAAAGGTCAAGAATAAGGAATGACAAACCTTTTCCAAGGAAGAAAGTAAATTACTAAAAAGTTCAGCGTAAGAAGAATGGAAGTTGCAGAAACACTAAGGGGGGGAAAAGGAAGAGAGTGATTGACTCAAGCTAAGTACCCCACCTAATGAAACTTGGTTATGACTTCTTTGCAAGTCTTAAGGACAACTAAGTCATACATTTTATGACCATAAGGGAAAGGTTAAGAGCTATGATTTGTATACCTTATGATTATTTGATCTAAAGATCAAGGATATTATTATCAATGCCTTAGAAAAGAATAGGCAGATAACTGGATCATGATAAGGAAGACCATTGTCTACAGATTGACAAGGAAAGATCTTAGAGACTCATGATTGGAAGAAAGTGTCTCATTACTCTATATACTTTATATAGAGAATTTAAATAATGATTTTATTTTGATATGAAATATATCCATGTCGTGAAACAACTTGACTTTGAAGCTCACTATGCTAAGAAACCTATGGACGAGAAAAAGGTTGGCTATTTAAGCCATTGAGATGAAGTGAAAAATAAAGTAAGATGTGACGCTAGGTGAACCCCACCAAAATCTCTTAATGAGAATGATTAAATCACTTAATAATTACCTTAATTTTTAATGGAACCTTGGGTTAAAGATAACATCTATGGGACAATAAGTTTATTCAATAAAGAGAAATATCTAGTGATGAGACTAAAACCTATTAAGTTGGATCATGTAGTGGAATTACTCTTTAACACCTATAAGTAGGAATTAAACTTGAATGAGTTGCTTATTGGGTCTTGACTATAGCCACATAAAGTGGAGAAATCTATAAACAATCGAACTAGTCAACAATTAAGGATTCCATCCTAAGAATTGGAAGGGAATATTGGGTTTAAGATTTGCCATGCGATTGAATATCATTGGAGTTAATGAAACTCTATAAGAATAGAAGCATAGAAAGGATGCCTAGTAACTTAAAGGAATTCGTATTATTGACAAGACTTTACTTTAAGCAGCTCTTATAATAAAAGAGAAACACTTTCAAAAGGAAGCATCTATTGTCGTGACAAAACATCATAGAATTATCACTTAGCAAGAAATGTTGAAAAACTTACGAAGAAGAACATTAGAATTGTTACTTGTGCTCAAAATGAAATATGGAAATTGAGACTCTCTTATGATTAAGAAATTCATGGAGTTGAATGCTTATGATTGACGATCAGGTATGCAATTAAATTGGTTATTAGCTAGAGATCAACGTGATTGAACAAGGATTAAAATTCAAAGAATTTGTACCAGATTAAATCAAGGAAATTAGATTGATTTAAAAGATGAATTACATCTTCAAAAATAATCCAACGACAAAATAAAATCCAAGGTATGGATGTCCTGAGATAAATGGGAATTACCTCTGCAAAACCTATAACCATTTACCAGAAGAATAATAATGGTGAAAGATCAAAATAGGTTATCACTCAGACAAAGGATAGACTATTGTTGCATATAAAAGAACCTATGTGTCCAAAATTTGGGAGATTCAAGAATGGAACGAGGAAAATAATGTCAGAGTTAGAACATCAGAGTGACAAAGGGAATTGTCAAATAAGGATCCACTATCATTTGGAAGAAGATAGAATAAGAAGCTGCATGAAATGTAGCAAAGTAATATCGCGTATGCCAGGAAAAGAAGACCATAAGACATCATTGGTAGGACATGTAACTCTCTTGAGATTTTAGAAGGAAAATGGTAGAACACAAGAAAAATTGATCTGTCGATGTTAGTAGGATTAACATAATGTTCTAGTGGATGGACTCATCAAAGAAACCAACAGTTTTTGGAAACTCGACTTATAGGATTTTGATCCTAAAAAATATATTGTGGGTAAGTAGTTGCTTAGTAAACCTGTAAGGTTATTGCAGTTTAGCAAATAAGGATAGGGGTTGTGTAACCAAAATCATACCATGAGACATTCATTTGAATAAATGTGCTTTATGTATTATTTTAGTCAAGTAAGTAAAATGGTGGACTAAATTATGAATTAGTTGTATAATTCAAATTGAAGTTTGAACAATTATATGAAAATAAAGGAAACTCTATTAAAGCTGAAAAAGGCTTGGATATAATCATAGACTTGATAAAATGTCAAAAAGAAATAATAGATAGAAGTGATTAATTAAACTGAATTGATAATGAAGCTTAAGTGTGGAGCAATATTAAAATTGATAAGTGTCTAGGAGTAAGGTTATGCTCAAGATACACAAGTAATCTAGGGAAGTACTTTATGGTAAGGATAATGAATGTGTAAGTGGCAGATGGACTCAGGTTATGAGTTGTCTAATAGTGTAAATTCAAAGGAAAAGGATTGGACCCATGATGTAGTGTACAATACATCGACATTCCTCTTCCCTTTGGGTTATACTAAGGATAAATTCACGGACCAATGAATTTCGATCACTAAGTATAGTTATTATTATATATAGGATGTATTTATGGAATAAAGCTCTTGGGAGAGTAAGTATGTGTGAAGCATATGAAATTTCCCTATGTGATAGTAAGGACACTTGAAGCAAGGTCTAGAAAGGACAAGATTACTGTAAAGAATGAATGTTTTGTAAATATTATGTATTTTGGGAAATCATCAAAGTTGGCTATGAGATTTGTAGGACCCTTTGATGTACTGGAACTCATGAATCCAGTTGCTTATAGACTAGTGTTAACTAGGATAGTACTTAGTACAAGGTTCAGTGGGACCAGTATACTGAGGATAGTGCCACATGGGAGGATTCTGTGATGATAGACCATCATTTTCCTCATTTGCTTTCATAGATTAATATTTGCTTTATGCAGAGATACTTGATACTCTGGTTTTTGATTCACATGTTGTGAACTTTGATAGCGTGGATGCTACTATGATTTGTGTATGCTTATGTTTGAAAACTATGTTGTTAGTTACTATTTCATTATGATCGAGATACTATGTTTATCTATTGAGATATTATGTTTTACTGGTTGAGATAATATGTTTTATTGATGGTGATGTTATGCTTATTAAATGACTAATAAGACATTGAGATGATGTCTCTTCCAAGAGGGGAAGGATGTCACGTATAAATTTTAGTGATTATTTTAAATGCAAATTATTAATCATGATATTGATTAATTATATTATGTTAAATGATTATTTCAATTGAAGTTAAATGATTATTCAAATTGAAGTTAAATTGAAATTGAAATTGAAATGCATTTATATTTAAATTTGGGGTTTGTCATTACTGATGAAAAATTGAGTGCAAGTGAACGTGGGAACATGAGAATATGATTGAAGGCGAGAACAATGATCAAGTAGAGTCGTTTTAGCCATTAGACATTTATGAGTATGATGGAATCACACACACTCACTTAGTTAATATTTTTAATGCATTTTGTGATTATTGTGTTTTAAATATAGTTTTATTGATTTCTCCAAAATGTGGAAAAATATATGTTGCTTTAAATGACGATTTTATTAATTGTGAGAAAATAGATCTTATTTAAATAATCAAATTATTTAAGTCAATATTTTATCATTGTTTGAAAATAAGATGCTTGTATTTCGAAATTTAATGAAATAGACTTTTTATTTCAGAGTTTAATAAAATGTAATAAATAAAGTGTTATAAATCAATAGTTTTTATTTCTCATTTGAAAATTATGAAAGAGGAAATTATAGTTGAATAAATAAAAAAATATCTAAGTTGAGTTATTGAAAACAATTTAGAAAATAATTCACGTGCAAATTGAAATTTAATTTGAACTACAGTTAAACAAATTGTAGAAAAATATCTTCAACTAATTTGAGAAGCAATTAAATTTTGTAACATGGAGTTAATATAATTGATTTTCGAGATCAACCTAAACTTGTGGATCTTGCTTTGGGGATAACTCCATGATTTTCATGAAAGAAAGGGGAGAGAGTGAAGATTTTTGAATGGGAGAGAACAGGAAAATCAAGAAAATCTGATTTTGATTTCTGAGGAGAAAAGGACACAAAATTTTGATCTTGACAGTGAATTTGTTTTGATTTTGGGAAGGCAGAGGGAGAGAGAATTTCATTTTGAATTAGCTTACTATATATTTCTACCATGCACTGCAAATTGGAGACCACACACTCATCTTACGTAGTCACCAAAGGAAGGCAAGGGCACTCAAAGTGGAGGAGAGGACGCTTAATGCAGGGAGAAAGGATCCCTATACTCCACACATCCATCAAGATTCCCACTTCCCATGCATGTGAGGGAAGACTGGTAAGGGGCGCGCAGGGAGAAAGAATCTCCTAAATCAGTAGGGAGGGTGCGGTGGAAGAGAATTCTCCCTACACTCGCCCACGTAGCAACAAGAGAAGTCTCCCTACTCTCCCACGCAGCCACACTAGTAAACCAACATGTGACAAGGGAAAGGAGGAGATGAAGGGGCGACTAGCCTTAGTAGAGAGGTGCGCAGTAAGGTAAGACACAAGGAGACAAAGCAGGGTGCACCCAAGACAATAGGAGGATAGGAGGTAAAGAGAAAGAATAGGGAGGTGATAGTAGGAGAAGGAGACAAGTTTAAAGGAAGACTTGGGGAGCAACAAGAAAAGATAAGGAAGTGGAATAACAGGAGAAAAAGAAAAAGCAACAGAAAATTCATAGAGAAAGACACAAGCAGACACTTCCAGAATTACTAGGTAAGATTTTTATTTGAAATATTTGAACACAACAGTGAACATGAAATCAAGAATTCAAATAGAATAGGTAATTTTCTACTTCTAATTTCTTTGAAACTATTAAAGAAGTATTTATGTTTTCTTCAAATTCTGTGTAAATTCTTGAACAACAAATTGTGAATTACTGGGAAAACAAAACTCCATTGAACAAGTTCAAAACAAAAAATATTGTAGGAAAAAACGAATGAGAAAATAATGAGAAACAACTGTTTTACAAACTTAGGAGAAACTCAGAATTTGATTTGGAAAGAATTTTTTTTTTAAACAGAAAACGTTATTTACTTTTGTTTTCACAGAAAAATTTATTTGAAATTAGATTTGAAAAGAATTCAAACTGAAAACAATTTGATAGAATATCTCCTAAATTTTAACATGATTTCAAAACAAAAGTTTTAAAACAGTAAATTTTGCAATTAAAACTCAAAACATTCGAAACAGAAACTGAAACAATTTCTTTTAACTCTGATCTTGAGAAGCAATTATTTATTTTTCAAAAGAATGAAAAAAAAAAAAAAATCAGGGTATGTGGAGGATCATCATGGAAAAAATAGGCCCTTAAGTGGCAATGAAAATTCAGAAAATCAGAAGTTGGCAACTTGACATAAAAAATTGAATAAGTTATCTATATTATTTCAAAAATATGTAAGAATAGAATCTGTGGAAAATTGAATGTAGTTTCTAAAATACTAGGTTAATTTTTGTAAAAAAAAAATCTATTTGGTGAAAATTTGAAATTTCAATGCAGTAGTACTAAAATTTCAGGGAAAAAATAAGAAGTAGGTGTCTGTCTGACCACCCTAACCATAATAAAATGATAATATTTTTTTATAATATTTTAGATATAAGTAGAGGACTCATGTTCAGATGTGATGCATATTTTTTGTAATTTTTTTCAAATAAATAATTAATTATGAATTTTTTATTACAATTTTTAAAAAATATAAAAACTTGTATGTCTGACCACCTTAACTTGGTCAAAACTTCATGAAATTCAATTTTTTTTTTTTAATCCTATAGTATGCCAAGCATAGAATGTGACACATGTTTTGGATTCAAAAAATATGATACCGTTTGAAAGCTATATATGTTTTTCTATCAGACTATCAATCAGGACTTTAGTCATAATTCTAATAAAAAATAAAAAATTATTATTTATTAGATTTTAAGTAAAATATAATTTATATTGGTAGAAAGCTGAGAAGGTCCTTTACAAACCCTTTTCGTTTCATCAATTTTGGGTAAAATAAAAGTCATCAACCACATGGACAAAGTCTGGAAAAACAAGGTAAGTTGTTAAACACGTTTTATGTGTTGACTGTTTAGGATTGGCAGGTCCGAACCAAATCTCGTGCCTAATACTGAGCCTAATCCCTAGGCATTACATTTTGTGTCAGCATATCGGATATCCGATTCAAATCCGATATCCGATTTGAATTCGATATATGATATGTTTTAGATATGAGTTTTAAAAAAATTATACAATCTTTAATATATGATTTAAAAATGTAATAAAGTTTATAATTTAATATATATAATATACATTAAAGTTTATAATTTAATATATATAATATACAATAAAGTTTATAATTTAATATATATAATATACAATTTATGATAATTTGTTACTGAATTATGTATTTAATATATAATATATTATTAAACGTATTATATTTAAATATTATTTCAAAATTTTAGTTAATCTATAAATATTTAAATATATATATATTACCAATATATAAAATATTTAAATATTATATCTTTCCCTCTCTCTCTCTCCACCTCTATCTCTCTCAAGTCTCTCACTCAACCACTCCTCTCTCTCTCTCTCTC